>JAVYIG010014181.1:0-43031 GCA_035222895.1 Strongylocentrotus droebachiensis
AAAAGGGCATAGAAGAAGTTCAGCTCTGGAGTAATTAGTACCTCAATATAGTTCATCAAGAGCTCCATCTGCAGAGTCTCTTGGTTGGTGTTCAGGCTAAACCCGTTTCGTCACTCAGCCGGTCACTTGGCAACAATTAATGAACATCTGAAACTACTACCCCATTCCATACTCGTTGGGGGCGCATTTCCAGAAGAAAAAAAAAACAAATTCAGATGATGACGTCATTGTTCACTCTTAAATAGGTTCAACAATGATGTCCTTTGCCTACGACCATACCATGCTGAATATACCGGTTCTCGTCCGATCACCGAAGTCAAGCAGCATAGGGCCCGGTTAGTACTTGGATGGGAGACCGCCTGGGAATACCGGGTGTTGTAGGCATTTTGTTGCTTGACATAAAATTGTAGACATCCTTCTCTTACCTTCCCTTTTCCTCCTTTTTTTTTTGGTTTTTATTTTTGCAATGTGTTTGTATTTCTCCCCTTCAAATTCCCACAGAGGAATTATTATTTATCCCTCTTTCTGGAGGAAAGACAGGGAGCAAAGAAAACGACGACCAGGTTTTGGTGGCTCTTCCCTTCTAAAAGAAGCTTATTATCGACCTCTAACTCCGTCCTTCCTTCCCTTCTCCACCTCTTTAACAAACTTAACTCCCGTCCCCCTCTCCCCGGCCCGGCTCCCCTTTTTTCTTTTATTCCATCCTTCATGTAGCATATTATTATGGCACAATGTTTCACCCTCAACCGTTTCCAAGACACTTTGTAAATAGTTGAATAGTTAAAGGCTAATTTCGACTATGATGTCATCTTGTTATATTCCTCATCCCCAAGACCCGATCTGAAAAGGGCATAGAAGAAGTTCAGCTCTGGAGTAATTAGTACCTCAATATAGTTCATCAAGAGCTCCATCTGCAGAGTCTCTTGGTTGGTGTTCAGGCTAAACCCGTTTCGTCACTCAGCCGGTCACTTGGCAACAATTAATGAACATCTGAAACTACTACCCCATTCCATACTCGTTGGGGGCGCATTTCCAGAAGAAAAAAAAAAACAAATTCAGATGATGACGTCATTGTTCACTCTTAAATAGGTTCAACAATGATGTCCTTTGCCTACGACCATACCATGCTGAATATACCGGTTCTCGTCCGATCACCGAAGTCAAGCAGCATAGGGCCCGGTTAGTACTTGGATGGGAGACCGCCTGGGAATACCGGGTGTTGTAGGCATTTTGTTGCTTGACATAAAATTGTAGACATCCTTCTCTTACCTTCCCTTTTCCTCCTTTTTTTTTTGGTTTTTATTTTTGCAATGTGTTTGTATTTCTCCCCTTCAAATTCCACAGAGGAATTATTATTTATCCCTCTTTCTGGAGGAAAGACAGGGAGCAAAGAAAACGACGACCAGGTTTTGGTGGCTCTTCCCTTCTAAAAGAAGCTTATTATCGACCTCTAACTCCGTCCTTCCTTCCCTTCTCCACCTCTTTAACAAACTTAACTCCCGTCCCCCTCTCCCCGGCCCGGCTCCCCTTTTTTCTTTTATTCCATCCTTCATGTAGCATATTATTATGGCACAATGTTTCACCCTCAACCGTTTCCAAGACACTTTGTAAATAGTTGAATAGTTAAAGGCTAATTTCGACTATGATGTCATCTTGTTATATTCCTCATCCCCAAGACCCGATCTGAAAAGGGCATAGAAGAAGTTCAGCTCTGGAGTAATTAGTACCTCAATATAGTTCATCAAGAGCTCCATCTGCAGAGTCTCTTGGTTGGTGTTCAGGCTAAACCCGTTTCGTCACTCAGCCGGTCACTTGGCAACAATTAATGAACATCTGAAACTACTACCCCATTCCATACTCGTTGGGGGCGCATTTCCAGAAGAAAAAAAAAACAAATTCAGATGATGACGTCATTGTTCACTCTTAAATAGGTTCAACAATGATGTCCTTTGCCTACGACCATACCATGCTGAATATACCGGTTCTCGTCCGATCACCGAAGTCAAGCAGCATAGGGCCCGGTTAGTACTTGGATGGGAGACCGCCTGGGAATACCGGGTGTTGTAGGCATTTTGTTGCTTGACATAAAATTGTAGACATCCTTCTCTTACCTTCCCTTTTCCTCCTTTTTTTTTTGGTTTTTATTTTTGCAATGTGTTTGTATTTCTCCCCTTCAAATTCCCACAGAGGAATTATTATTTATCCCTCTTTCTGGAGGAAAGACAGGGAGCAAAGAAAACGACGACCAGGTTTTGGTGGCTCTTCCCTTCTAAAAGAAGCTTATTATCGACCTCTAACTCCGTCCTTCCTTCCCTTCTCCACCTCTTTAACAAACTTAACTCCCGTCCCCCTCTCCCCGGCCCGGCTCCCCTTTTTTCTTTTATTCCATCCTTCATGTAGCATATTATTATGGCACAATGTTTCACCCTCAACCGTTTCCAAGACACTTTGTAAATAGTTGAATAGTTAAAGGCTAATTTCGACTATGATGTCATCTTGTTATATTCCTCATCCCCAAGACCCGATCTGAAAAGGGCATAGAAGAAGTTCAGCTCTGGAGTAATTAGTACCTCAATATAGTTCATCAAGAGCTCCATCTGCAGAGTCTCTTGGTTGGTGTTCAGGCTAAACCCGTTTCGTCACTCAGCCGGTCACTTGGCAACAATTAATGAACATCTGAAACTACTACCCCATTCCATACTCGTTGGGGGCGCATTTCCAGAAGAAAAAAAAAACAAATTCAGATGATGACGTCATTGTTCACTCTTAAATAGGTTCAACAATGATGTCCTTTGCCTACGACCATACCATGCTGAATATACCGGTTCTCGTCCGATCACCGAAGTCAAGCAGCATAGGGCCCGGTTAGTACTTGGATGGGAGACCGCCTGGGAATACCGGGTGTTGTAGGCATTTTGTTGCTTGACATAAAATTGTAGACATCCTTCTCTTACCTTCCCTTTTCCTCCTTTTTTTTTTGGTTTTTATTTTTGCAATGTGTTTGTATTTCTCCCCTTCAAATTCCCACAGAGGAATTATTATTTATCCCTCTTTCTGGAGGAAAGACAGGGAGCAAAGAAAACGACGACCAGGTTTTGGTGGCTCTTCCCTTCTAAAAGAAGCTTATTATCGACCTCTAACTCCGTCCTTCCTTCCCTTCTCCACCTCTTTAACAAACTTAACTCCCGTCCCCCTCTCCCCGGCCCGGCTCCCCTTTTTTCTTTTATTCCATCCTTCATGTAGCATATTATTATGGCACAATGTTTCACCCTCAACCGTTTCCAAGACACTTTGTAAATAGTTGAATAGTTAAAGGCTAATTTCGACTATGATGTCATCTTGTTATATTCCTCATCCCCAAGACCCGATCTGAAAAGGGCATAGAAGAAGTTCAGCTCTGGAGTAATTAGTACCTCAATATAGTTCATCAAGAGCTCCATCTGCAGAGTCTCTTGGTTGGTGTTCAGGCTAAACCCGTTTCGTCACTCAGCCGGTCACTTGGCAACAATTAATGAACATCTGAAACTACTACCCCATTCCATACTCGTTGGGGGCGCATTTCCAGAAGAAAAAAAAAAACAAATTCAGATGATGACGTCATTGTTCACTCTTAAATAGGTTCAACAATGATGTCCTTTGCCTACGACCATACCATGCTGAATATACCGGTTCTCGTCCGATCACCGAAGTCAAGCAGCATAGGGCCCGGTTAGTACTTGGATGGGAGACCGCCTGGGAATACCGGGTGTTGTAGGCATTTTGTTGCTTGACATAAAATTGTAGACATCCTTCTCTTACCTTCCCTTTTCCTCCTTTTTTTTTTGGTTTTTATTTTTGCAATGTGTTTGTATTTCTCCCCTTCAAATTCCCACAGAGGAATTATTATTTATCCCTCTTTCTGGAGGAAAGACAGGGAGCAAAGAAAACGACGACCAGGTTTTGGTGGCTCTTCCCTTCTAAAAGAAGCTTATTATCGACCTCTAACTCCGTCCTTCCTTCCCTTCTCCACCTCTTTAACAAACTTAACTCCCGTCCCCCTCTCCCCGGCCCGGCTCCCCTTTTTTCTTTTATTCCATCCTTCATGTAGCATATTATTATGGCACAATGTTTCACCCTCAACCGTTTCCAAGACACTTTGTAAATAGTTGAATAGTTAAAGGCTAATTTCGACTATGATGTCATCTTGTTATATTCCTCATCCCCAAGACCCGATCTGAAAAGGGCATAGAAGAAGTTCAGCTCTGGAGTAATTAGTACCTCAATATAGTTCATCAAGAGCTCCATCTGCAGAGTCTCTTGGTTGGTGTTCAGGCTAAACCCGTTTCGTCACTCAGCCGGTCACTTGGCAACAATTAATGAACATCTGAAACTACTACCCCATTCCATACTCGTTGGGGGCGCATTTCCAGAAGAAAAAAAAAACAAATTCAGATGATGACGTCATTGTTCACTCTTAAATAGGTTCAACAATGATGTCCTTTGCCTACGACCATACCATGCTGAATATACCGGTTCTCGTCCGATCACCGAAGTCAAGCAGCATAGGGCCCGGTTAGTACTTGGATGGGAGACCGCCTGGGAATACCGGGTGTTGTAGGCATTTTGTTGCTTGACATAAAATTGTAGACATCCTTCTCTTACCTTCCCTTTTCCTCCTTTTTTTTTTGGTTTTTATTTTTGCAATGTGTTTGTATTTCTCCCCTTCAAATTCCCACAGAGGAATTATTATTTATCCCTCTTTCTGGAGGAAAGACAGGGAGCAAAGAAAACGACGACCAGGTTTTGGTGGCTCTTCCCTTCTAAAAGAAGCTTATTATCGACCTCTAACTCCGTCCTTCCTTCCCTTCTCCACCTCTTTAACAAACTTAACTCCCGTCCCCCTCTCCCCGGCCCGGCTCCCCTTTTTTCTTTTATTCCATCCTTCATGTAGCATATTATTATGGCACAATGTTTCACCCTCAACCGTTTCCAAGACACTTTGTAAATAGTTGAATAGTTAAAGGCTAATTTCGACTATGATGTCATCTTGTTATATTCCTCATCCCCAAGACCCGATCTGAAAAGGGCATAGAAGAAGTTCAGCTCTGGAGTAATTAGTACCTCAATATAGTTCATCAAGAGCTCCATCTGCAGAGTCTCTTGGTTGGTGTTCAGGCTAAACCCGTTTCGTCACTCAGCCGGTCACTTGGCAACAATTAATGAACATCTGAAACTACTACCCCATTCCATACTCGTTGGGGGCGCATTTCCAGAAGAAAAAAAAAACAAATTCAGATGATGACGTCATTGTTCACTCTTAAATAGGTTCAACAATGATGTCCTTTGCCTACGACCATACCATGCTGAATATACCGGTTCTCGTCCGATCACCGAAGTCAAGCAGCATAGGGCCCGGTTAGTACTTGGATGGGAGACCGCCTGGGAATACCGGGTGTTGTAGGCATTTTGTTGCTTGACATAAAATTGTAGACATCCTTCTCTTACCTTCCCTTTTCCTCCTTTTTTTTTTGGTTTTTATTTTTGCAATGTGTTTGTATTTCTCCCCTTCAAATTCCCACAGAGGAATTATTATTTATCCCTCTTTCTGGAGGAAAGACAGGGAGCAAAGAAAACGACGACCAGGTTTTGGTGGCTCTTCCCTTCTAAAAGAAGCTTATTATCGACCTCTAACTCCGTCCTTCCTTCCCTTCTCCACCTCTTTAACAAACTTAACTCCCGTCCCCCTCTCCCCGGCCCGGCTCCCCTTTTTTCTTTTATTCCATCCTTCATGTAGCATATTATTATGGCACAATGTTTCACCCTCAACCGTTTCCAAGACACTTTGTAAATAGTTGAATAGTTAAAGGCTAATTTCGACTATGATGTCATCTTGTTATATTCCTCATCCCCAAGACCCGATCTGAAAAGGGCATAGAAGAAGTTCAGCTCTGGAGTAATTAGTACCTCAATATAGTTCATCAAGAGCTCCATCTGCAGAGTCTCTTGGTTGGTGTTCAGGCTAAACCCGTTTCGTCACTCAGCCGGTCACTTGGCAACAATTAATGAACATCTGAAACTACTACCCCATTCCATACTCGTTGGGGGCGCATTTCCAGAAGAAAAAAAAAACAAATTCAGATGATGACGTCATTGTTCACTCTTAAATAGGTTCAACAATGATGTCCTTTGCCTACGACCATACCATGCTGAATATACCGGTTCTCGTCCGATCACCGAAGTCAAGCAGCATAGGGCCCGGTTAGTACTTGGATGGGAGACCGCCTGGGAATACCGGGTGTTGTAGGCATTTTGTTGCTTGACATAAAATTGTAGACATCCTTCTCTTACCTTCCCTTTTCCTCCTTTTTTTTTTGGTTTTTATTTTTGCAATGTGTTTGTATTTCTCCCCTTCAAATTCCCACAGAGGAATTATTATTTATCCCTCTTTCTGGAGGAAAGACAGGGAGCAAAGAAAACGACGACCAGGTTTTGGTGGCTCTTCCCTTCTAAAAGAAGCTTATTATCGACCTCTAACTCCGTCCTTCCTTCCCTTCTCCACCTCTTTAACAAACTTAACTCCCGTCCCCCTCTCCCCGGCCCGGCTCCCCTTTTTTCTTTTATTCCATCCTTCATGTAGCATATTATTATGGCACAATGTTTCACCCTCAACCGTTTCCAAGACACTTTGTAAATAGTTGAATAGTTAAAGGCTAATTTCGACTATGATGTCATCTTGTTATATTCCTCATCCCCAAGACCCGATCTGAAAAGGGCATAGAAGAAGTTCAGCTCTGGAGTAATTAGTACCTCAATATAGTTCATCAAGAGCTCCATCTGCAGAGTCTCTTGGTTGGTGTTCAGGCTAAACCCGTTTCGTCACTCAGCCGGTCACTTGGCAACAATTAATGAACATCTGAAACTACTACCCCATTCCATACTCGTTGGGGGCGCATTTCCAGAAGAAAAAAAAAACAAATTCAGATGATGACGTCATTGTTCACTCTTAAATAGGTTCAACAATGATGTCCTTTGCCTACGACCATACCATGCTGAATATACCGGTTCTCGTCCGATCACCGAAGTCAAGCAGCATAGGGCCCGGTTAGTACTTGGATGGGAGACCGCCTGGGAATACCGGGTGTTGTAGGCATTTTGTTGCTTGACATAAAATTGTAGACATCCTTCTCTTACCTTCCCTTTTCCTCCTTTTTTTTTTGGTTTTTATTTTTGCAATGTGTTTGTATTTCTCCCCTTCAAATTCCCACAGAGGAATTATTATTTATCCCTCTTTCTGGAGGAAAGACAGGGAGCAAAGAAAACGACGACCAGGTTTTGGTGGCTCTTCCCTTCTAAAAGAAGCTTATTATCGACCTCTAACTCCGTCCTTCCTTCCCTTCTCCACCTCTTTAACAAACTTAACTCCCGTCCCCCTCTCCCCGGCCCGGCTCCCCTTTTTTCTTTTATTCCATCCTTCATGTAGCATATTATTATGGCACAATGTTTCACCCTCAACCGTTTCCAAGACACTTTGTAAATAGTTGAATAGTTAAAGGCTAATTTCGACTATGATGTCATCTTGTTATATTCCTCATCCCCAAGACCCGATCTGAAAAGGGCATAGAAGAAGTTCAGCTCTGGAGTAATTAGTACCTCAATATAGTTCATCAAGAGCTCCATCTGCAGAGTCTCTTGGTTGGTGTTCAGGCTAAACCCGTTTCGTCACTCAGCCGGTCACTTGGCAACAATTAATGAACATCTGAAACTACTACCCCATTCCATACTCGTTGGGGGCGCATTTCCAGAAGAAAAAAAAAACAAATTCAGATGATGACGTCATTGTTCACTCTTAAATAGGTTCAACAATGATGTCCTTTGCCTACGACCATACCATGCTGAATATACCGGTTCTCGTCCGATCACCGAAGTCAAGCAGCATAGGGCCCGGTTAGTACTTGGATGGGAGACCGCCTGGGAATACCGGGTGTTGTAGGCATTTTGTTGCTTGACATAAAATTGTAGACATCCTTCTCTTACCTTCCCTTTTCCTCCTTTTTTTTTTGGTTTTTATTTTTGCAATGTGTTTGTATTTCTCCCCTTCAAATTCCCACAGAGGAATTATTATTTATCCCTCTTTCTGGAGGAAAGACAGGGAGCAAAGAAAACGACGACCAGGTTTTGGTGGCTCTTCCCTTCTAAAAGAAGCTTATTATCGACCTCTAACTCCGTCCTTCCTTCCCTTCTCCACCTCTTTAACAAACTTAACTCCCGTCCCCCTCTCCCCGGCCCGGCTCCCCTTTTTTCTTTTATTCCATCCTTCATGTAGCATATTATTATGGCACAATGTTTCACCCTCAACCGTTTCCAAGACACTTTGTAAATAGTTGAATAGTTAAAGGCTAATTTCGACTATGATGTCATCTTGTTATATTCCTCATCCCCAAGACCCGATCTGAAAAGGGCATAGAAGAAGTTCAGCTCTGGAGTAATTAGTACCTCAATATAGTTCATCAAGAGCTCCATCTGCAGAGTCTCTTGGTTGGTGTTCAGGCTAAACCCGTTTCGTCACTCAGCCGGTCACTTGGCAACAATTAATGAACATCTGAAACTACTACCCCATTCCATACTCGTTGGGGGCGCATTTCCAGAAGAAAAAAAAAACAAATTCAGATGATGACGTCATTGTTCACTCTTAAATAGGTTCAACAATGATGTCCTTTGCCTACGACCATACCATGCTGAATATACCGGTTCTCGTCCGATCACCGAAGTCAAGCAGCATAGGGCCCGGTTAGTACTTGGATGGGAGACCGCCTGGGAATACCGGGTGTTGTAGGCATTTTGTTGCTTGACATAAAATTGTAGACATCCTTCTCTTACCTTCCCTTTTCCTCCTTTTTTTTTTGGTTTTTATTTTTGCAATGTGTTTGTATTTCTCCCCTTCAAATTCCCACAGAGGAATTATTATTTATCCCTCTTTCTGGAGGAAAGACAGGGAGCAAAGAAAACGACGACCAGGTTTTGGTGGCTCTTCCCTTCTAAAAGAAGCTTATTATCGACCTCTAACTCCGTCCTTCCTTCCCTTCTCCACCTCTTTAACAAACTTAACTCCCGTCCCCCTCTCCCCGGCCCGGCTCCCCTTTTTTCTTTTATTCCATCCTTCATGTAGCATATTATTATGGCACAATGTTTCACCCTCAACCGTTTCCAAGACACTTTGTAAATAGTTGAATAGTTAAAGGCTAATTTCGACTATGATGTCATCTTGTTATATTCCTCATCCCCAAGACCCGATCTGAAAAGGGCATAGAAGAAGTTCAGCTCTGGAGTAATTAGTACCTCAATATAGTTCATCAAGAGCTCCATCTGCAGAGTCTCTTGGTTGGTGTTCAGGCTAAACCCGTTTCGTCACTCAGCCGGTCACTTGGCAACAATTAATGAACATCTGAAACTACTACCCCATTCCATACTCGTTGGGGGCGCATTTCCAGAAGAAAAAAAAAACAAATTCAGATGATGACGTCATTGTTCACTCTTAAATAGGTTCAACAATGATGTCCTTTGCCTACGACCATACCATGCTGAATATACCGGTTCTCGTCCGATCACCGAAGTCAAGCAGCATAGGGCCCGGTTAGTACTTGGATGGGAGACCGCCTGGGAATACCGGGTGTTGTAGGCATTTTGTTGCTTGACATAAAATTGTAGACATCCTTCTCTTACCTTCCCTTTTCCTCCTTTTTTTTTTGGTTTTTATTTTTGCAATGTGTTTGTATTTCTCCCCTTCAAATTCCCACAGAGGAATTATTATTTATCCCTCTTTCTGGAGGAAAGACAGGGAGCAAAGAAAACGACGACCAGGTTTTGGTGGCTCTTCCCTTCTAAAAGAAGCTTATTATCGACCTCTAACTCCGTCCTTCCTTCCCTTCTCCACCTCTTTAACAAACTTAACTCCCGTCCCCCTCTCCCCGGCCCGGCTCCCCTTTTTTCTTTTATTCCATCCTTCATGTAGCATATTATTATGGCACAATGTTTCACCCTCAACCGTTTCCAAGACACTTTGTAAATAGTTGAATAGTTAAAGGCTAATTTCGACTATGATGTCATCTTGTTATATTCCTCATCCCCAAGACCCGATCTGAAAAGGGCATAGAAGAAGTTCAGCTCTGGAGTAATTAGTACCTCAATATAGTTCATCAAGAGCTCCATCTGCAGAGTCTCTTGGTTGGTGTTCAGGCTAAACCCGTTTCGTCACTCAGCCGGTCACTTGGCAACAATTAATGAACATCTGAAACTACTACCCCATTCCATACTCGTTGGGGGCGCATTTCCAGAAGAAAAAAAAAACAAATTCAGATGATGACGTCATTGTTCACTCTTAAATAGGTTCAACAATGATGTCCTTTGCCTACGACCATACCATGCTGAATATACCGGTTCTCGTCCGATCACCGAAGTCAAGCAGCATAGGGCCCGGTTAGTACTTGGATGGGAGACCGCCTGGGAATACCGGGTGTTGTAGGCATTTTGTTGCTTGACATAAAATTGTAGACATCCTTCTCTTACCTTCCCTTTTCCTCCTTTTTTTTTTGGTTTTTATTTTTGCAATGTGTTTGTATTTCTCCCCTTCAAATTCCCACAGAGGAATTATTATTTATCCCTCTTTCTGGAGGAAAGACAGGGAGCAAAGAAAACGACGACCAGGTTTTGGTGGCTCTTCCCTTCTAAAAGAAGCTTATTATCGACCTCTAACTCCGTCCTTCCTTCCCTTCTCCACCTCTTTAACAAACTTAACTCCCGTCCCCCTCTCCCCGGCCCGGCTCCCCTTTTTTCTTTTATTCCATCCTTCATGTAGCATATTATTATGGCACAATGTTTCACCCTCAACCGTTTCCAAGACACTTTGTAAATAGTTGAATAGTTAAAGGCTAATTTCGACTATGATGTCATCTTGTTATATTCCTCATCCCCAAGACCCGATCTGAAAAGGGCATAGAAGAAGTTCAGCTCTGGAGTAATTAGTACCTCAATATAGTTCATCAAGAGCTCCATCTGCAGAGTCTCTTGGTTGGTGTTCAGGCTAAACCCGTTTCGTCACTCAGCCGGTCACTTGGCAACAATTAATGAACATCTGAAACTACTACCCCATTCCATACTCGTTGGGGGCGCATTTCCAGAAGAAAAAAAAAACAAATTCAGATGATGACGTCATTGTTCACTCTTAAATAGGTTCAACAATGATGTCCTTTGCCTACGACCATACCATGCTGAATATACCGGTTCTCGTCCGATCACCGAAGTCAAGCAGCATAGGGCCCGGTTAGTACTTGGATGGGAGACCGCCTGGGAATACCGGGTGTTGTAGGCATTTTGTTGCTTGACATAAAATTGTAGACATCCTTCTCTTACCTTCCCTTTTCCTCCTTTTTTTTTTGGTTTTTATTTTTGCAATGTGTTTGTATTTCTCCCCTTCAAATTCCCACAGAGGAATTATTATTTATCCCTCTTTCTGGAGGAAAGACAGGGAGCAAAGAAAACGACGACCAGGTTTTGGTGGCTCTTCCCTTCTAAAAGAAGCTTATTATCGACCTCTAACTCCGTCCTTCCTTCCCTTCTCCACCTCTTTAACAAACTTAACTCCCGTCCCCCTCTCCCCGGCCCGGCTCCCCTTTTTTCTTTTATTCCATCCTTCATGTAGCATATTATTATGGCACAATGTTTCACCCTCAACCGTTTCCAAGACACTTTGTAAATAGTTGAATAGTTAAAGGCTAATTTCGACTATGATGTCATCTTGTTATATTCCTCATCCCCAAGACCCGATCTGAAAAGGGCATAGAAGAAGTTCAGCTCTGGAGTAATTAGTACCTCAATATAGTTCATCAAGAGCTCCATCTGCAGAGTCTCTTGGTTGGTGTTCAGGCTAAACCCGTTTCGTCACTCAGCCGGTCACTTGGCAACAATTAATGAACATCTGAAACTACTACCCCATTCCATACTCGTTGGGGGCGCATTTCCAGAAGAAAAAAAAAACAAATTCAGATGATGACGTCATTGTTCACTCTTAAATAGGTTCAACAATGATGTCCTTTGCCTACGACCATACCATGCTGAATATACCGGTTCTCGTCCGATCACCGAAGTCAAGCAGCATAGGGCCCGGTTAGTACTTGGATGGGAGACCGCCTGGGAATACCGGGTGTTGTAGGCATTTTGTTGCTTGACATAAAATTGTAGACATCCTTCTCTTACCTTCCCTTTTCCTCCTTTTTTTTTTGGTTTTTATTTTTGCAATGTGTTTGTATTTCTCCCCTTCAAATTCCCACAGAGGAATTATTATTTATCCCTCTTTCTGGAGGAAAGACAGGGAGCAAAGAAAACGACGACCAGGTTTTGGTGGCTCTTCCCTTCTAAAAGAAGCTTATTATCGACCTCTAACTCCGTCCTTCCTTCCCTTCTCCACCTCTTTAACAAACTTAACTCCCGTCCCCCTCTCCCCGGCCCGGCTCCCCTTTTTTCTTTTATTCCATCCTTCATGTAGCATATTATTATGGCACAATGTTTCACCCTCAACCGTTTCCAAGACACTTTGTAAATAGTTGAATAGTTAAAGGCTAATTTCGACTATGATGTCATCTTGTTATATTCCTCATCCCCAAGACCCGATCTGAAAAGGGCATAGAAGAAGTTCAGCTCTGGAGTAATTAGTACCTCAATATAGTTCATCAAGAGCTCCATCTGCAGAGTCTCTTGGTTGGTGTTCAGGCTAAACCCGTTTCGTCACTCAGCCGGTCACTTGGCAACAATTAATGAACATCTGAAACTACTACCCCATTCCATACTCGTTGGGGGCGCATTTCCAGAAGAAAAAAAAAACAAATTCAGATGATGACGTCATTGTTCACTCTTAAATAGGTTCAACAATGATGTCCTTTGCCTACGACCATACCATGCTGAATATACCGGTTCTCGTCCGATCACCGAAGTCAAGCAGCATAGGGCCCGGTTAGTACTTGGATGGGAGACCGCCTGGGAATACCGGGTGTTGTAGGCATTTTGTTGCTTGACATAAAATTGTAGACATCCTTCTCTTACCTTCCCTTTTCCTCCTTTTTTTTTTGGTTTTTATTTTTGCAATGTGTTTGTATTTCTCCCCTTCAAATTCCCACAGAGGAATTATTATTTATCCCTCTTTCTGGAGGAAAGACAGGGAGCAAAGAAAACGACGACCAGGTTTTGGTGGCTCTTCCCTTCTAAAAGAAGCTTATTATCGACCTCTAACTCCGTCCTTCCTTCCCTTCTCCACCTCTTTAACAAACTTAACTCCCGTCCCCCTCTCCCCGGCCCGGCTCCCCTTTTTTCTTTTATTCCATCCTTCATGTAGCATATTATTATGGCACAATGTTTCACCCTCAACCGTTTCCAAGACACTTTGTAAATAGTTGAATAGTTAAAGGCTAATTTCGACTATGATGTCATCTTGTTATATTCCTCATCCCCAAGACCCGATCTGAAAAGGGCATAGAAGAAGTTCAGCTCTGGAGTAATTAGTACCTCAATATAGTTCATCAAGAGCTCCATCTGCAGAGTCTCTTGGTTGGTGTTCAGGCTAAACCCGTTTCGTCACTCAGCCGGTCACTTGGCAACAATTAATGAACATCTGAAACTACTACCCCATTCCATACTCGTTGGGGGCGCATTTCCAGAAGAAAAAAAAAACAAATTCAGATGATGACGTCATTGTTCACTCTTAAATAGGTTCAACAATGATGTCCTTTGCCTACGACCATACCATGCTGAATATACCGGTTCTCGTCCGATCACCGAAGTCAAGCAGCATAGGGCCCGGTTAGTACTTGGATGGGAGACCGCCTGGGAATACCGGGTGTTGTAGGCATTTTGTTGCTTGACATAAAATTGTAGACATCCTTCTCTTACCTTCCCTTTTCCTCCTTTTTATTTTGGTTTTTATTTTTGCAATGTGTTTGTATTTCTCCCCTTCAAATTCCCACAGAGGAATTATTATTTATCCCTCTTTCTGGAGGAAAGACAGGGAGCAAAGAAAACGACGACCAGGTTTTGGTGGCTCTTCCCTTCTAAAAGAAGCTTATTATCGACCTCTAACTCCGTCCTTCCTTCCCTTCTCCACCTCTTTAACAAACTTAACTCCCGTCCCCCTCTCCCCGGCCCGGCTCCCCTTTTTTCTTTTATTCCATCCTTCATGTAGCATATTATTATGGCACAATGTTTCACCCTCAACCGTTTCCAAGACACTTTGTAAATAGTTGAATAGTTAAAGGCTAATTTCGACTATGATGTCATCTTGTTATATTCCTCATCCCCAAGACCCGATCTGAAAAGGGCATAGAAGAAGTTCAGCTCTGGAGTAATTAGTACCTCAATATAGTTCATCAAGAGCTCCATCTGCAGAGTCTCTTGGTTGGTGTTCAGGCTAAACCCGTTTCGTCACTCAGCCGGTCACTTGGCAACAATTAATGAACATCTGAAACTACTACCCCATTCCATACTCGTTGGGGGCGCATTTCCAGAAGAAAAAAAAAACAAATTCAGATGATGACGTCATTGTTCACTCTTAAATAGGTTCAACAATGATGTCCTTTGCCTACGACCATACCATGCTGAATATACCGGTTCTCGTCCGATCACCGAAGTCAAGCAGCATAGGGCCCGGTTAGTACTTGGATGGGAGACCGCCTGGGAATACCGGGTGTTGTAGGCATTTTGTTGCTTGACATAAAATTGTAGACATCCTTCTCTTACCTTCCCTTTTCCTCCTTTTTTTTTTGGTTTTTATTTTTGCAATGTGTTTGTATTTCTCCCCTTCAAATTCCCACAGAGGAATTATTATTTATCCCTCTTTCTGGAGGAAAGACAGGGAGCAAAGAAAACGACGACCAGGTTTTGGTGGCTCTTCCCTTCTAAAAGAAGCTTATTATCGACCTCTAACTCCGTCCTTCCTTCCCTTCTCCACCTCTTTAACAAACTTAACTCCCGTCCCCCTCTCCCCGGCCCGGCTCCCCTTTTTTCTTTTATTCCATCCTTCATGTAGCATATTATTATGGCACAATGTTTCACCCTCAACCGTTTCCAAGACACTTTGTAAATAGTTGAATAGTTAAAGGCTAATTTCGACTATGATGTCATCTTGTTATATTCCTCATCCCCAAGACCCGATCTGAAAAGGGCATAGAAGAAGTTCAGCTCTGGAGTAATTAGTACCTCAATATACCCTCCCATGCCATAAGTATTGCAACATAGCTAAAATGCATGCATTTTTATTTTATTTTACAAGCCTTTATATTGTTATATTTCATTCATAACCATAGTGTTGTCGACCATTTTTGTATATTTTGAGAGGGAAAACTAGTCCCTTTTCATTCCTGAGAGAAGTAGATGACCAGACCTGGTCATTTCTGAAACAAATTGGAAGACAAATGAACAAAGGCAAAACAAATGAAATTTTGGGAGATGGGGATTATCAGTGAGCGAAATCATGAAACTGTTTCATATTTCTCCCAAAACTGTTTACAGGTTTCGTTTGTATTTTTCGCAAAGAAATAATGGCCGTAAGGTACCAATACAAGGGCAGAGGAAAAGGGCAACACCCAGAGAAGAAAGATTTCTTTGTGCCGTTGCTAAGGAGGATGCGCGCCAAAATCAGAGGTTGTGATTATCCAACAAAATATAATAAATGTGTGAAAATTTACTTTCAATAAACTAGTACAATATATTCACCTCTAGAAACTGACTATAATTTAATATATCGGTGGAATAAAGTTGCATTAAAACGTCTTTGCAATACAGATCTAAATCCTCCTTGGCAACGGCACAAATAAATTTGTCTTCTCTGGGTGTTGCCGTTTTCCTCTGCCCTTGTCTTGGCACCTTATGGCCATTATTTCTTTGCGACAAGTATAAACGAGACCTGTAAACAGTTTTGGGAGAAATATGAAACAGTTTCATGATTTCGTTCACTGATAATCCCAATCTCCCAAAATTTCATTTGTTTTGCCTTTGTTCATTTGTCTTCCAATTTGTTTCAGAAATGACCAGGTCTGGTCATCTACTTCTCTCAGGAATGAAAAGGGACTAGTTTTCCCTCTCAAAATATACAAAAATGGTCGACAACACTATGGTTATGAATGAAATATAACAATATAAAGGCTTGTAAAATAAAATAAAAATGCATGCATTTTAGCTATGTTGCAATACTTATGGCATGGGAGGGTAGTTCATCAAGAGCTCCATCTGCAGAGTCTCTTGGTTGGTGTTCAGGCTAAACCCGTTTCGTCACTCAGCCGGTCACTTGGCAACAATTAATGAACATCTGAAACTACTACCCCATTCCATACTCGTTGGGGGCGCATTTCCAGAAGAAAAAAAAAACAAATTCAGATGATGACGTCATTGTTCACTCTTAAATAGGTTCAACAATGATGTCCTTTGCCTACGACCATACCATGCTGAATATACCGGTTCTCGTCCGATCACCGAAGTCAAGCAGCATAGGGCCCGGTTAGTACTTGGATGGGAGACCGCCTGGGAATACCGGGTGTTGTAGGCATTTTGTTGCTTGACATAAAATTGTAGACATCCTTCTCTTACCTTCCCTTTTCCTCCTTTTTTTTTTGGTTTTTATTTTTGCAATGTGTTTGTATTTCTCCCCTTCAAATTCCCACAGAGGAATTATTATTTATCCCTCTTTCTGGAGGAAAGACAGGGAGCAAAGAAAACGACGACCAGGTTTTGGTGGCTCTTCCCTTCTAAAAGAAGCTTATTATCGACCTCTAACTCCGTCCTTCCTTCCCTTCTCCACCTCTTTAACAAACTTAACTCCCGTCCCCCTCTCCCCGGCCCGGCTCCCCTTTTTTCTTTTATTCCATCCTTCATGTAGCATATTATTATGGCACAATGTTTCACCCTCAACCGTTTCCAAGACACTTTGTAAATAGTTGAATAGTTAAAGGCTAATTTCGACTATGATGTCATCTTGTTATATTCCTCATCCCCAAGACCCGATCTGAAAAGGGCATAGAAGAAGTTCAGCTCTGGAGTAATTAGTACCTCAATATAGTTCATCAAGAGCTCCATCTGCAGAGTCTCTTGGTTGGTGTTCAGGCTAAACCCGTTTCGTCACTCAGCCGGTCACTTGGCAACAATTAATGAACATCTGAAACTACTACCCCATTCCATACTCGTTGGGGGCGCATTTCCAGAAGAAAAAAAAAACAAATTCAGATGATGACGTCATTGTTCACTCTTAAATAGGTTCAACAATGATGTCCTTTGCCTACGACCATACCATGCTGAATATACCGGTTCTCGTCCGATCACCGAAGTCAAGCAGCATAGGGCCCGGTTAGTACTTGGATGGGAGACCGCCTGGGAATACCGGGTGTTGTAGGCATTTTGTTGCTTGACATAAAATTGTAGACATCCTTCTCTTACCTTCCCTTTTCCTCCTTTTTTTTTTGGTTTTTATTTTTGCAATGTGTTTGTATTTCTCCCCTTCAAATTCCCACAGAGGAATTATTATTTATCCCTCTTTCTGGAGGAAAGACAGGGAGCAAAGAAAACGACGACCAGGTTTTGGTGGCTCTTCCCTTCTAAAAGAAGCTTATTATCGACCTCTAACTCCGTCCTTCCTTCCCTTCTCCACCTCTTTAACAAACTTAACTCCCGTCCCCCTCTCCCCGGCCCGGCTCCCCTTTTTTCTTTTATTCCATCCTTCATGTAGCATATTATTATGGCACAATGTTTCACCCTCAACCGTTTCCAAGACACTTTGTAAATAGTTGAATAGTTAAAGGCTAATTTCGACTATGATGTCATCTTGTTATATTCCTCATCCCCAAGACCCGATCTGAAAAGGGCATAGAAGAAGTTCAGCTCTGGAGTAATTAGTACCTCAATATAGTTCATCAAGAGCTCCATCTGCAGAGTCTCTTGGTTGGTGTTCAGGCTAAACCCGTTTCGTCACTCAGCCGGTCACTTGGCAACAATTAATGAACATCTGAAACTACTACCCCATTCCATACTCGTTGGGGGCGCATTTCCAGAAGAAAAAAAAAACAAATTCAGATGATGACGTCATTGTTCACTCTTAAATAGGTTCAACAATGATGTCCTTTGCCTACGACCATACCATGCTGAATATACCGGTTCTCGTCCGATCACCGAAGTCAAGCAGCATAGGGCCCGGTTAGTACTTGGATGGGAGACCGCCTGGGAATACCGGGTGTTGTAGGCATTTTGTTGCTTGACATAAAATTGTAGACATCCTTCTCTTACCTTCCCTTTTCCTCCTTTTTTTTTTGGTTTTTATTTTTGCAATGTGTTTGTATTTCTCCCCTTCAAATTCCCACAGAGGAATTATTATTTATCCCTCTTTCTGGAGGAAAGACAGGGAGCAAAGAAAACGACGACCAGGTTTTGGTGGCTCTTCCCTTCTAAAAGAAGCTTATTATCGACCTCTAACTCCGTCCTTCCTTCCCTTCTCCACCTCTTTAACAAACTTAACTCCCGTCCCCCTCTCCCCGGCCCGGCTCCCCTTTTTTCTTTTATTCCATCCTTCATGTAGCATATTATTATGGCACAATGTTTCACCCTCAACCGTTTCCAAGACACTTTGTAAATAGTTGAATAGTTAAAGGCTAATTTCGACTATGATGTCATCTTGTTATATTCCTCATCCCCAAGACCCGATCTGAAAAGGGCATAGAAGAAGTTCAGCTCTGGAGTAATTAGTACCTCAATATAGTTCATCAAGAGCTCCATCTGCAGAGTCTCTTGGTTGGTGTTCAGGCTAAACCCGTTTCGTCACTCAGCCGGTCACTTGGCAACAATTAATGAACATCTGAAACTACTACCCCATTCCATACTCGTTGGGGGCGCATTTCCAGAAGAAAAAAAAAACAAATTCAGATGATGACGTCATTGTTCACTCTTAAATAGGTTCAACAATGATGTCCTTTGCCTACGACCATACCATGCTGAATATACCGGTTCTCGTCCGATCACCGAAGTCAAGCAGCATAGGGCCCGGTTAGTACTTGGATGGGAGACCGCCTGGGAATACCGGGTGTTGTAGGCATTTTGTTGCTTGACATAAAATTGTAGACATCCTTCTCTTACCTTCCCTTTTCCTCCTTTTTTTTTTGGTTTTTATTTTTGCAATGTGTTTGTATTTCTCCCCTTCAAATTCCCACAGAGGAATTATTATTTATCCCTCTTTCTGGAGGAAAGACAGGGAGCAAAGAAAACGACGACCAGGTTTTGGTGGCTCTTCCCTTCTAAAAGAAGCTTATTATCGACCTCTAACTCCGTCCTTCCTTCCCTTCTCCACCTCTTTAACAAACTTAACTCCCGTCCCCCTCTCCCCGGCCCGGCTCCCCTTTTTTCTTTTATTCCATCCTTCATGTAGCATATTATTATGGCACAATGTTTCACCCTCAACCGTTTCCAAGACACTTTGTAAATAGTTGAATAGTTAAAGGCTAATTTCGACTATGATGTCATCTTGTTATATTCCTCATCCCCAAGACCCGATCTGAAAAGGGCATAGAAGAAGTTCAGCTCTGGAGTAATTAGTACCTCAATATAGTTCATCAAGAGCTCCATCTGCAGAGTCTCTTGGTTGGTGTTCAGGCTAAACCCGTTTCGTCACTCAGCCGGTCACTTGGCAACAATTAATGAACATCTGAAACTACTACCCCATTCCATACTCGTTGGGGGCGCATTTCCAGAAGAAAAAAAAAACAAATTCAGATGATGACGTCATTGTTCACTCTTAAATAGGTTCAACAATGATGTCCTTTGCCTACGACCATACCATGCTGAATATACCGGTTCTCGTCCGATCACCGAAGTCAAGCAGCATAGGGCCCGGTTAGTACTTGGATGGGAGACCGCCTGGGAATACCGGGTGTTGTAGGCATTTTGTTGCTTGACATAAAATTGTAGACATCCTTCTCTTACCTTCCCTTTTCCTCCTTTTTTTTTTGGTTTTTATTTTTGCAATGTGTTTGTATTTCTCCCCTTCAAATTCCCACAGAGGAATTATTATTTATCCCTCTTTCTGGAGGAAAGACAGGGAGCAAAGAAAACGACGACCAGGTTTTGGTGGCTCTTCCCTTCTAAAAGAAGCTTATTATCGACCTCTAACTCCGTCCTTCCTTCCCTTCTCCACCTCTTTAACAAACTTAACTCCCGTCCCCCTCTCCCCGGCCCGGCTCCCCTTTTTTCTTTTATTCCATCCTTCATGTAGCATATTATTATGGCACAATGTTTCACCCTCAACCGTTTCCAAGACACTTTGTAAATAGTTGAATAGTTAAAGGCTAATTTCGACTATGATGTCATCTTGTTATATTCCTCATCCCCAAGACCCGATCTGAAAAGGGCATAGAAGAAGTTCAGCTCTGGAGTAATTAGTACCTCAATATAGTTCATCAAGAGCTCCATCTGCAGAGTCTCTTGGTTGGTGTTCAGGCTAAACCCGTTTCGTCACTCAGCCGGTCACTTGGCAACAATTAATGAACATCTGAAACTACTACCCCATTCCATACTCGTTGGGGGCGCATTTCCAGAAGAAAAAAAAAACAAATTCAGATGATGACGTCATTGTTCACTCTTAAATAGGTTCAACAATGATGTCCTTTGCCTACGACCATACCATGCTGAATATACCGGTTCTCGTCCGATCACCGAAGTCAAGCAGCATAGGGCCCGGTTAGTACTTGGATGGGAGACCGCCTGGGAATACCGGGTGTTGTAGGCATTTTGTTGCTTGACATAAAATTGTAGACATCCTTCTCTTACCTTCCCTTTTCCTCCTTTTTTTTTTGGTTTTTATTTTTGCAATGTGTTTGTATTTCTCCCCTTCAAATTCCCACAGAGGAATTATTATTTATCCCTCTTTCTGGAGGAAAGACAGGGAGCAAAGAAAACGACGACCAGGTTTTGGTGGCTCTTCCCTTCTAAAAGAAGCTTATTATCGACCTCTAACTCCGTCCTTCCTTCCCTTCTCCACCTCTTTAACAAACTTAACTCCCGTCCCCCTCTCCCCGGCCCGGCTCCCCTTTTTTCTTTTATTCCATCCTTCATGTAGCATATTATTATGGCACAATGTTTCACCCTCAACCGTTTCCAAGACACTTTGTAAATAGTTGAATAGTTAAAGGCTAATTTCGACTATGATGTCATCTTGTTATATTCCTCATCCCCAAGACCCGATCTGAAAAGGGCATAGAAGAAGTTCAGCTCTGGAGTAATTAGTACCTCAATATAGTTCATCAAGAGCTCCATCTGCAGAGTCTCTTGGTTGGTGTTCAGGCTAAACCCGTTTCGTCACTCAGCCGGTCACTTGGCAACAATTAATGAACATCTGAAACTACTACCCCATTCCATACTCGTTGGGGGCGCATTTCCAGAAGAAAAAAAAAACAAATTCAGATGATGACGTCATTGTTCACTCTTAAATAGGTTCAACAATGATGTCCTTTGCCTACGACCATACCATGCTGAATATACCGGTTCTCGTCCGATCACCGAAGTCAAGCAGCATAGGGCCCGGTTAGTACTTGGATGGGAGACCGCCTGGGAATACCGGGTGTTGTAGGCATTTTGTTGCTTGACATAAAATTGTAGACATCCTTCTCTTACCTTCCCTTTTCCTCCTTTTTTTTTTGGTTTTTATTTTTGCAATGTGTTTGTATTTCTCCCCTTCAAATTCCCACAGAGGAATTATTATTTATCCCTCTTTCTGGAGGAAAGACAGGGAGCAAAGAAAACGACGACCAGGTTTTGGTGGCTCTTCCCTTCTAAAAGAAGCTTATTATCGACCTCTAACTCCGTCCTTCCTTCCCTTCTCCACCTCTTTAACAAACTTAACTCCCGTCCCCCTCTCCCCGGCCCGGCTCCCCTTTTTTCTTTTATTCCATCCTTCATGTAGCATATTATTATGGCACAATGTTTCACCCTCAACCGTTTCCAAGACACTTTGTAAATAGTTGAATAGTTAAAGGCTAATTTCGACTATGATGTCATCTTGTTATATTCCTCATCCCCAAGACCCGATCTGAAAAGGGCATAGAAGAAGTTCAGCTCTGGAGTAATTAGTACCTCAATATAGTTCATCAAGAGCTCCATCTGCAGAGTCTCTTGGTTGGTGTTCAGGCTAAACCCGTTTCGTCACTCAGCCGGTCACTTGGCAACAATTAATGAACATCTGAAACTACTACCCCATTCCATACTCGTTGGGGGCGCATTTCCAGAAGAAAAAAAAAACAAATTCAGATGATGACGTCATTGTTCACTCTTAAATAGGTTCAACAATGATGTCCTTTGCCTACGACCATACCATGCTGAATATACCGGTTCTCGTCCGATCACCGAAGTCAAGCAGCATAGGGCCCGGTTAGTACTTGGATGGGAGACCGCCTGGGAATACCGGGTGTTGTAGGCATTTTGTTGCTTGACATAAAATTGTAGACATCCTTCTCTTACCTTCCCTTTTCCTCCTTTTTTTTTTGGTTTTTATTTTTGCAATGTGTTTGTATTTCTCCCCTTCAAATTCCCACAGAGGAATTATTATTTATCCCTCTTTCTGGAGGAAAGACAGGGAGCAAAGAAAACGACGACCAGGTTTTGGTGGCTCTTCCCTTCTAAAAGAAGCTTATTATCGACCTCTAACTCCGTCCTTCCTTCCCTTCTCCACCTCTTTAACAAACTTAACTCCCGTCCCCCTCTCCCCGGCCCGGCTCCCCTTTTTTCTTTTATTCCATCCTTCATGTAGCATATTATTATGGCACAATGTTTCACCCTCAACCGTTTCCAAGACACTTTGTAAATAGTTGAATAGTTAAAGGCTAATTTCGACTATGATGTCATCTTGTTATATTCCTCATCCCCAAGACCCGATCTGAAAAGGGCATAGAAGAAGTTCAGCTCTGGAGTAATTAGTACCTCAATATAGTTCATCAAGAGCTCCATCTGCAGAGTCTCTTGGTTGGTGTTCAGGCTAAACCCGTTTCGTCACTCAGCCGGTCACTTGGCAACAATTAATGAACATCTGAAACTACTACCCCATTCCATACTCGTTGGGGGCGCATTTCCAGAAGAAAAAAAAAACAAATTCAGATGATGACGTCATTGTTCACTCTTAAATAGGTTCAACAATGATGTCCTTTGCCTACGACCATACCATGCTGAATATACCGGTTCTCGTCCGATCACCGAAGTCAAGCAGCATAGGGCCCGGTTAGTACTTGGATGGGAGACCGCCTGGGAATACCGGGTGTTGTAGGCATTTTGTTGCTTGACATAAAATTGTAGACATCCTTCTCTTACCTTCCCTTTTCCTCCTTTTTTTTTTGGTTTTTATTTTTGCAATGTGTTTGTATTTCTCCCCTTCAAATTCCCACAGAGGAATTATTATTTATCCCTCTTTCTGGAGGAAAGACAGGGAGCAAAGAAAACGACGACCAGGTTTTGGTGGCTCTTCCCTTCTAAAAGAAGCTTATTATCGACCTCTAACTCCGTCCTTCCTTCCCTTCTCCACCTCTTTAACAAACTTAACTCCCGTCCCCCTCTCCCCGGCCCGGCTCCCCTTTTTTCTTTTATTCCATCCTTCATGTAGCATATTATTATGGCACAATGTTTCACCCTCAACCGTTTCCAAGACACTTTGTAAATAGTTGAATAGTTAAAGGCTAATTTCGACTATGATGTCATCTTGTTATATTCCTCATCCCCAAGACCCGATCTGAAAAGGGCATAGAAGAAGTTCAGCTCTGGAGTAATTAGTACCTCAATATAGTTCATCAAGAGCTCCATCTGCAGAGTCTCTTGGTTGGTGTTCAGGCTAAACCCGTTTCGTCACTCAGCCGGTCACTTGGCAACAATTAATGAACATCTGAAACTACTACCCCATTCCATACTCGTTGGGGGCGCATTTCCAGAAGAAAAAAAAAACAAATTCAGATGATGACGTCATTGTTCACTCTTAAATAGGTTCAACAATGATGTCCTTTGCCTACGACCATACCATGCTGAATATACCGGTTCTCGTCCGATCACCGAAGTCAAGCAGCATAGGGCCCGGTTAGTACTTGGATGGGAGACCGCCTGGGAATACCGGGTGTTGTAGGCATTTTGTTGCTTGACATAAAATTGTAGACATCCTTCTCTTACCTTCCCTTTTCCTCCTTTTTTTTTTGGTTTTTATTTTTGCAATGTGTTTGTATTTCTCCCCTTCAAATTCCCACAGAGGAATTATTATTTATCCCTCTTTCTGGAGGAAAGACAGGGAGCAAAGAAAACGACGACCAGGTTTTGGTGGCTCTTCCCTTCTAAAAGAAGCTTATTATCGACCTCTAACTCCGTCCTTCCTTCCCTTCTCCACCTCTTTAACAAACTTAACTCCCGTCCCCCTCTCCCCGGCCCGGCTCCCCTTTTTTCTTTTATTCCATCCTTCATGTAGCATATTATTATGGCACAATGTTTCACCCTCAACCGTTTCCAAGACACTTTGTAAATAGTTGAATAGTTAAAGGCTAATTTCGACTATGATGTCATCTTGTTATATTCCTCATCCCCAAGACCCGATCTGAAAAGGGCATAGAAGAAGTTCAGCTCTGGAGTAATTAGTACCTCAATATAGTTCATCAAGAGCTCCATCTGCAGAGTCTCTTGGTTGGTGTTCAGGCTAAACCCGTTTCGTCACTCAGCCGGTCACTTGGCAACAATTAATGAACATCTGAAACTACTACCCCATTCCATACTCGTTGGGGGCGCATTTCCAGAAGAAAAAAAAAACAAATTCAGATGATGACGTCATTGTTCACTCTTAAATAGGTTCAACAATGATGTCCTTTGCCTACGACCATACCATGCTGAATATACCGGTTCTCGTCCGATCACCGAAGTCAAGCAGCATAGGGCCCGGTTAGTACTTGGATGGGAGACCGCCTGGGAATACCGGGTGTTGTAGGCATTTTGTTGCTTGACATAAAATTGTAGACATCCTTCTCTTACCTTCCCTTTTCCTCCTTTTTTTTTTGGTTTTTATTTTTGCAATGTGTTTGTATTTCTCCCCTTCAAATTCCCACAGAGGAATTATTATTTATCCCTCTTTCTGGAGGAAAGACAGGGAGCAAAGAAAACGACGACCAGGTTTTGGTGGCTCTTCCCTTCTAAAAGAAGCTTATTATCGACCTCTAACTCCGTCCTTCCTTCCCTTCTCCACCTCTTTAACAAACTTAACTCCCGTCCCCCTCTCCCCGGCCCGGCTCCCCTTTTTTCTTTTATTCCATCCTTCATGTAGCATATTATTATGGCACAATGTTTCACCCTCAACCGTTTCCAAGACACTTTGTAAATAGTTGAATAGTTAAAGGCTAATTTCGACTATGATGTCATCTTGTTATATTCCTCATCCCCAAGACCCGATCTGAAAAGGGCATAGAAGAAGTTCAGCTCTGGAGTAATTAGTACCTCAATATAGTTCATCAAGAGCTCCATCTGCAGAGTCTCTTGGTTGGTGTTCAGGCTAAACCCGTTTCGTCACTCAGCCGGTCACTTGGCAACAATTAATGAACATCTGAAACTACTACCCCATTCCATACTCGTTGGGGGCGCATTTCCAGAAGAAAAAAAAAACAAATTCAGATGATGACGTCATTGTTCACTCTTAAATAGGTTCAACAATGATGTCCTTTGCCTACGACCATACCATGCTGAATATACCGGTTCTCGTCCGATCACCGAAGTCAAGCAGCATAGGGCCCGGTTAGTACTTGGATGGGAGACCGCCTGGGAATACCGGGTGTTGTAGGCATTTTGTTGCTTGACATAAAATTGTAGACATCCTTCTCTTACCTTCCCTTTTCCTCCTTTTTTTTTTGGTTTTTATTTTTGCAATGTGTTTGTATTTCTCCCCTTCAAATTCCCACAGAGGAATTATTATTTATCCCTCTTTCTGGAGGAAAGACAGGGAGCAAAGAAAACGACGACCAGGTTTTGGTGGCTCTTCCCTTCTAAAAGAAGCTTATTATCGACCTCTAACTCCGTCCTTCCTTCCCTTCTCCACCTCTTTAACAAACTTAACTCCCGTCCCCCTCTCCCCGGCCCGGCTCCCCTTTTTTCTTTTATTCCATCCTTCATGTAGCATATTATTATGGCACAATGTTTCACCCTCAACCGTTTCCAAGACACTTTGTAAATAGTTGAATAGTTAAAGGCTAATTTCGACTATGATGTCATCTTGTTATATTCCTCATCCCCAAGACCCGATCTGAAAAGGGCATAGAAGAAGTTCAGCTCTGGAGTAATTAGTACCTCAATATAGTTCATCAAGAGCTCCATCTGCAGAGTCTCTTGGTTGGTGTTCAGGCTAAACCCGTTTCGTCACTCAGCCGGTCACTTGGCAACAATTAATGAACATCTGAAACTACTACCCCATTCCATACTCGTTGGGGGCGCATTTCCAGAAGAAAAAAAAAACAAATTCAGATGATGACGTCATTGTTCACTCTTAAATAGGTTCAACAATGATGTCCTTTGCCTACGACCATACCATGCTGAATATACCGGTTCTCGTCCGATCACCGAAGTCAAGCAGCATAGGGCCCGGTTAGTACTTGGATGGGAGACCGCCTGGGAATACCGGGTGTTGTAGGCATTTTGTTGCTTGACATAAAATTGTAGACATCCTTCTCTTACCTTCCCTTTTCCTCCTTTTTTTTTTGGTTTTTATTTTTGCAATGTGTTTGTATTTCTCCCCTTCAAATTCCCACAGAGGAATTATTATTTATCCCTCTTTCTGGAGGAAAGACAGGGAGCAAAGAAAACGACGACCAGGTTTTGGTGGCTCTTCCCTTCTAAAAGAAGCTTATTATCGACCTCTAACTCCGTCCTTCCTTCCCTTCTCCACCTCTTTAACAAACTTAACTCCCGTCCCCCTCTCCCCGGCCCGGCTCCCCTTTTTTCTTTTATTCCATCCTTCATGTAGCATATTATTATGGCACAATGTTTCACCCTCAACCGTTTCCAAGACACTTTGTAAATAGTTGAATAGTTAAAGGCTAATTTCGACTATGATGTCATCTTGTTATATTCCTCATCCCCAAGACCCGATCTGAAAAGGGCATAGAAGAAGTTCAGCTCTGGAGTAATTAGTACCTCAATATAGTTCATCAAGAGCTCCATCTGCAGAGTCTCTTGGTTGGTGTTCAGGCTAAACCCGTTTCGTCACTCAGCCGGTCACTTGGCAACAATTAATGAACATCTGAAACTACTACCCCATTCCATACTCGTTGGGGGCGCATTTCCAGAAGAAAAAAAAAACAAATTCAGATGATGACGTCATTGTTCACTCTTAAATAGGTTCAACAATGATGTCCTTTGCCTACGACCATACCATGCTGAATATACCGGTTCTCGTCCGATCACCGAAGTCAAGCAGCATAGGGCCCGGTTAGTACTTGGATGGGAGACCGCCTGGGAATACCGGGTGTTGTAGGCATTTTGTTGCTTGACATAAAATTGTAGACATCCTTCTCTTACCTTCCCTTTTCCTCCTTTTTTTTTTGGTTTTTATTTTTGCAATGTGTTTGTATTTCTCCCCTTCAAATTCCCACAGAGGAATTATTATTTATCCCTCTTTCTGGAGGAAAGACAGGGAGCAAAGAAAACGACGACCAGGTTTTGGTGGCTCTTCCCTTCTAAAAGAAGCTTATTATCGACCTCTAACTCCGTCCTTCCTTCCCTTCTCCACCTCTTTAACAAACTTAACTCCCGTCCCCCTCTCCCCGGCCCGGCTCCCCTTTTTTCTTTTATTCCATCCTTCATGTAGCATATTATTATGGCACAATGTTTCACCCTCAACCGTTTCCAAGACACTTTGTAAATAGTTGAATAGTTAAAGGCTAATTTCGACTATGATGTCATCTTGTTATATTCCTCATCCCCAAGACCCGATCTGAAAAGGGCATAGAAGAAGTTCAGCTCTGGAGTAATTAGTACCTCAATATAGTTCATCAAGAGCTCCATCTGCAGAGTCTCTTGGTTGGTGTTCAGGCTAAACCCGTTTCGTCACTCAGCCGGTCACTTGGCAACAATTAATGAACATCTGAAACTACTACCCCATTCCATACTCGTTGGGGGCGCATTTCCAGAAGAAAAAAAAAACAAATTCAGATGATGACGTCATTGTTCACTCTTAAATAGGTTCAACAATGATGTCCTTTGCCTACGACCATACCATGCTGAATATACCGGTTCTCGTCCGATCACCGAAGTCAAGCAGCATAGGGCCCGGTTAGTACTTGGATGGGAGACCGCCTGGGAATACCGGGTGTTGTAGGCATTTTGTTGCTTGACATAAAATTGTAGACATCCTTCTCTTACCTTCCCTTTTCCTCCTTTTTTTTTTGGTTTTTATTTTTGCAATGTGTTTGTATTTCTCCCCTTCAAATTCCCACAGAGGAATTATTATTTATCCCTCTTTCTGGAGGAAAGACAGGGAGCAAAGAAAACGACGACCAGGTTTTGGTGGCTCTTCCCTTCTAAAAGAAGCTTATTATCGACCTCTAACTCCGTCCTTCCTTCCCTTCTCCACCTCTTTAACAAACTTAACTCCCGTCCCCCTCTCCCCGGCCCGGCTCCCCTTTTTTCTTTTATTCCATCCTTCATGTAGCATATTATTATGGCACAATGTTTCACCCTCAACCGTTTCCAAGACACTTTGTAAATAGTTGAATAGTTAAAGGCTAATTTCGACTATGATGTCATCTTGTTATATTCCTCATCCCCAAGACCCGATCTGAAAAGGGCATAGAAGAAGTTCAGCTCTGGAGTAATTAGTACCTCAATATAGTTCATCAAGAGCTCCATCTGCAGAGTCTCTTGGTTGGTGTTCAGGCTAAACCCGTTTCGTCACTCAGCCGGTCACTTGGCAACAATTAATGAACATCTGAAACTACTACCCCATTCCATACTCGTTGGGGGCGCATTTCCAGAAGAAAAAAAAAACAAATTCAGATGATGACGTCATTGTTCACTCTTAAATAGGTTCAACAATGATGTCCTTTGCCTACGACCATACCATGCTGAATATACCGGTTCTCGTCCGATCACCGAAGTCAAGCAGCATAGGGCCCGGTTAGTACTTGGATGGGAGACCGCCTGGGAATACCGGGTGTTGTAGGCATTTTGTTGCTTGACATAAAATTGTAGACATCCTTCTCTTACCTTCCCTTTTCCTCCTTTTTTTTTTGGTTTTTATTTTTGCAATGTGTTTGTATTTCTCCCCTTCAAATTCCCACAGAGGAATTATTATTTATCCCTCTTTCTGGAGGAAAGACAGGGAGCAAAGAAAACGACGACCAGGTTTTGGTGGCTCTTCCCTTCTAAAAGAAGCTTATTATCGACCTCTAACTCCGTCCTTCCTTCCCTTCTCCACCTCTTTAACAAACTTAACTCCCGTCCCCCTCTCCCCGGCCCGGCTCCCCTTTTTTCTTTTATTCCATCCTTCATGTAGCATATTATTATGGCACAATGTTTCACCCTCAACCGTTTCCAAGACACTTTGTAAATAGTTGAATAGTTAAAGGCTAATTTCGACTATGATGTCATCTTGTTATATTCCTCATCCCCAAGACCCGATCTGAAAAGGGCATAGAAGAAGTTCAGCTCTGGAGTAATTAGTACCTCAATATAGTTCATCAAGAGCTCCATCTGCAGAGTCTCTTGGTTGGTGTTCAGGCTAAACCCGTTTCGTCACTCAGCCGGTCACTTGGCAACAATTAATGAACATCTGAAACTACTACCCCATTCCATACTCGTTGGGGGCGCATTTCCAGAAGAAAAAAAAAACAAATTCAGATGATGACGTCATTGTTCACTCTTAAATAGGTTCAACAATGATGTCCTTTGCCTACGACCATACCATGCTGAATATACCGGTTCTCGTCCGATCACCGAAGTCAAGCAGCATAGGGCCCGGTTAGTACTTGGATGGGAGACCGCCTGGGAATACCGGGTGTTGTAGGCATTTTGTTGCTTGACATAAAATTGTAGACATCCTTCTCTTACCTTCCCTTTTCCTCCTTTTTTTTTTGGTTTTTATTTTTGCAATGTGTTTGTATTTCTCCCCTTCAAATTCCCACAGAGGAATTATTATTTATCCCTCTTTCTGGAGGAAAGACAGGGAGCAAAGAAAACGACGACCAGGTTTTGGTGGCTCTTCCCTTCTAAAAGAAGCTTATTATCGACCTCTAACTCCGTCCTTCCTTCCCTTCTCCACCTCTTTAACAAACTTAACTCCCGTCCCCCTCTCCCCGGCCCGGCTCCCCTTTTTTCTTTTATTCCATCCTTCATGTAGCATATTATTATGGCACAATGTTTCACCCTCAACCGTTTCCAAGACACTTTGTAAATAGTTGAATAGTTAAAGGCTAATTTCGACTATGATGTCATCTTGTTATATTCCTCATCCCCAAGACCCGATCTGAAAAGGGCATAGAAGAAGTTCAGCTCTGGAGTAATTAGTACCTCAATATAGTTCATCAAGAGCTCCATCTGCAGAGTCTCTTGGTTGGTGTTCAGGCTAAACCCGTTTCGTCACTCAGCCGGTCACTTGGCAACAATTAATGAACATCTGAAACTACTACCCCATTCCATACTCGTTGGGGGCGCATTTCCAGAAGAAAAAAAAAACAAATTCAGATGATGACGTCATTGTTCACTCTTAAATAGGTTCAACAATGATGTCCTTTGCCTACGACCATACCATGCTGAATATACCGGTTCTCGTCCGATCACCGAAGTCAAGCAGCATAGGGCCCGGTTAGTACTTGGATGGGAGACCGCCTGGGAATACCGGGTGTTGTAGGCATTTTGTTGCTTGACATAAAATTGTAGACATCCTTCTCTTACCTTCCCTTTTCCTCCTTTTTTTTTTGGTTTTTATTTTTGCAATGTGTTTGTATTTCTCCCCTTCAAATTCCCACAGAGGAATTATTATTTATCCCTCTTTCTGGAGGAAAGACAGGGAGCAAAGAAAACGACGACCAGGTTTTGGTGGCTCTTCCCTTCTAAAAGAAGCTTATTATCGACCTCTAACTCCGTCCTTCCTTCCCTTCTCCACCTCTTTAACAAACTTAACTCCCGTCCCCCTCTCCCCGGCCCGGCTCCCCTTTTTTCTTTTATTCCATCCTTCATGTAGCATATTATTATGGCACAATGTTTCACCCTCAACCGTTTCCAAGACACTTTGTAAATAGTTGAATAGTTAAAGGCTAATTTCGACTATGATGTCATCTTGTTATATTCCTCATCCCCAAGACCCGATCTGAAAAGGGCATAGAAGAAGTTCAGCTCTGGAGTAATTAGTACCTCAATATAGTTCATCAAGAGCTCCATCTGCAGAGTCTCTTGGTTGGTGTTCAGGCTAAACCCGTTTCGTCACTCAGCCGGTCACTTGGCAACAATTAATGAACATCTGAAACTACTACCCCATTCCATACTCGTTGGGGGCGCATTTCCAGAAGAAAAAAAAAACAAATTCAGATGATGACGTCATTGTTCACTCTTAAATAGGTTCAACAATGATGTCCTTTGCCTACGACCATACCATGCTGAATATACCGGTTCTCGTCCGATCACCGAAGTCAAGCAGCATAGGGCCCGGTTAGTACTTGGATGGGAGACCGCCTGGGAATACCGGGTGTTGTAGGCATTTTGTTGCTTGACATAAAATTGTAGACATCCTTCTCTTACCTTCCCTTTTCCTCCTTTTTTTTTTGGTTTTTATTTTTGCAATGTGTTTGTATTTCTCCCCTTCAAATTCCCACAGAGGAATTATTATTTATCCCTCTTTCTGGAGGAAAGACAGGGAGCAAAGAAAACGACGACCAGGTTTTGGTGGCTCTTCCCTTCTAAAAGAAGCTTATTATCGACCTCTAACTCCGTCCTTCCTTCCCTTCTCCACCTCTTTAACAAACTTAACTCCCGTCCCCCTCTCCCCGGCCCGGCTCCCCTTTTTTCTTTTATTCCATCCTTCATGTAGCATATTATTATGGCACAATGTTTCACCCTCAACCGTTTCCAAGACACTTTGTAAATAGTTGAATAGTTAAAGGCTAATTTCGACTATGATGTCATCTTGTTATATTCCTCATCCCCAAGACCCGATCTGAAAAGGGCATAGAAGAAGTTCAGCTCTGGAGTAATTAGTACCTCAATATAGTTCATCAAGAGCTCCATCTGCAGAGTCTCTTGGTTGGTGTTCAGGCTAAACCCGTTTCGTCACTCAGCCGGTCACTTGGCAACAATTAATGAACATCTGAAACTACTACCCCATTCCATACTCGTTGGGGGCGCATTTCCAGAAGAAAAAAAAAACAAATTCAGATGATGACGTCATTGTTCACTCTTAAATAGGTTCAACAATGATGTCCTTTGCCTACGACCATACCATGCTGAATATACCGGTTCTCGTCCGATCACCGAAGTCAAGCAGCATAGGGCCCGGTTAGTACTTGGATGGGAGACCGCCTGGGAATACCGGGTGTTGTAGGCATTTTGTTGCTTGACATAAAATTGTAGACATCCTTCTCTTACCTTCCCTTTTCCTCCTTTTTTTTTTGGTTTTTATTTTTGCAATGTGTTTGTATTTCTCCCCTTCAAATTCCCACAGAGGAATTATTATTTATCCCTCTTTCTGGAGGAAAGACAGGGAGCAAAGAAAACGACGACCAGGTTTTGGTGGCTCTTCCCTTCTAAAAGAAGCTTATTATCGACCTCTAACTCCGTCCTTCCTTCCCTTCTCCACCTCTTTAACAAACTTAACTCCCGTCCCCCTCTCCCCGGCCCGGCTCCCCTTTTTTCTTTTATTCCATCCTTCATGTAGCATATTATTATGGCACAATGTTTCACCCTCAACCGTTTCCAAGACACTTTGTAAATAGTTGAATAGTTAAAGGCTAATTTCGACTATGATGTCATCTTGTTATATTCCTCATCCCCAAGACCCGATCTGAAAAGGGCATAGAAGAAGTTCAGCTCTGGAGTAATTAGTACCTCAATATAGTTCATCAAGAGCTCCATCTGCAGAGTCTCTTGGTTGGTGTTCAGGCTAAACCCGTTTCGTCACTCAGCCGGTCACTTGGCAACAATTAATGAACATCTGAAACTACTACCCCATTCCATACTCGTTGGGGGCGCATTTCCAGAAGAAAAAAAAAACAAATTCAGATGATGACGTCATTGTTCACTCTTAAATAGGTTCAACAATGATGTCCTTTGCCTACGACCATACCATGCTGAATATACCGGTTCTCGTCCGATCACCGAAGTCAAGCAGCATAGGGCCCGGTTAGTACTTGGATGGGAGACCGCCTGGGAATACCGGGTGTTGTAGGCATTTTGTTGCTTGACATAAAATTGTAGACATCCTTCTCTTACCTTCCCTTTTCCTCCTTTTTTTTTTGGTTTTTATTTTTGCAATGTGTTTGTATTTCTCCCCTTCAAATTCCCACAGAGGAATTATTATTTATCCCTCTTTCTGGAGGAAAGACAGGGAGCAAAGAAAACGACGACCAGGTTTTGGTGGCTCTTCCCTTCTAAAAGAAGCTTATTATCGACCTCTAACTCCGTCCTTCCTTCCCTTCTCCACCTCTTTAACAAACTTAACTCCCGTCCCCCTCTCCCCGGCCCGGCTCCCCTTTTTTCTTTTATTCCATCCTTCATGTAGCATATTATTATGGCACAATGTTTCACCCTCAACCGTTTCCAAGACACTTTGTAAATAGTTGAATAGTTAAAGGCTAATTTCGACTATGATGTCATCTTGTTATATTCCTCATCCCCAAGACCCGATCTGAAAAGGGCATAGAAGAAGTTCAGCTCTGGAGTAATTAGTACCTCAATATAGTTCATCAAGAGCTCCATCTGCAGAGTCTCTTGGTTGGTGTTCAGGCTAAACCCGTTTCGTCACTCAGCCGGTCACTTGGCAACAATTAATGAACATCTGAAACTACTACCCCATTCCATACTCGTTGGGGGCGCATTTCCAGAAGAAAAAAAAAACAAATTCAGATGATGACGTCATTGTTCACTCTTAAATAGGTTCAACAATGATGTCCTTTGCCTACGACCATACCATGCTGAATATACCGGTTCTCGTCCGATCACCGAAGTCAAGCAGCATAGGGCCCGGTTAGTACTTGGATGGGAGACCGCCTGGGAATACCGGGTGTTGTAGGCATTTTGTTGCTTGACATAAAATTGTAGACATCCTTCTCTTACCTTCCCTTTTCCTCCTTTTTTTTTTGGTTTTTATTTTTGCAATGTGTTTGTATTTCTCCCCTTCAAATTCCCACAGAGGAATTATTATTTATCCCTCTTTCTGGAGGAAAGACAGGGAGCAAAGAAAACGACGACCAGGTTTTGGTGGCTCTTCCCTTCTAAAAGAAGCTTATTATCGACCTCTAACTCCGTCCTTCCTTCCCTTCTCCACCTCTTTAACAAACTTAACTCCCGTCCCCCTCTCCCCGGCCCGGCTCCCCTTTTTTCTTTTATTCCATCCTTCATGTAGCATATTATTATGGCACAATGTTTCACCCTCAACCGTTTCCAAGACACTTTGTAAATAGTTGAATAGTTAAAGGCTAATTTCGACTATGATGTCATCTTGTTATATTCCTCATCCCCAAGACCCGATCTGAAAAGGGCATAGAAGAAGTTCAGCTCTGGAGTAATTAGTACCTCAATATAGTTCATCAAGAGCTCCATCTGCAGAGTCTCTTGGTTGGTGTTCAGGCTAAACCCGTTTCGTCACTCAGCCGGTCACTTGGCAACAATTAATGAACATCTGAAACTACTACCCCATTCCATACTCGTTGGGGGCGCATTTCCAGAAGAAAAAAAAAACAAATTCAGATGATGACGTCATTGTTCACTCTTAAATAGGTTCAACAATGATGTCCTTTGCCTACGACCATACCATGCTGAATATACCGGTTCTCGTCCGATCACCGAAGTCAAGCAGCATAGGGCCCGGTTAGTACTTGGATGGGAGACCGCCTGGGAATACCGGGTGTTGTAGGCATTTTGTTGCTTGACATAAAATTGTAGACATCCTTCTCTTACCTTCCCTTTTCCTCCTTTTTTTTTTGGTTTTTATTTTTGCAATGTGTTTGTATTTCTCCCCTTCAAATTCCCACAGAGGAATTATTATTTATCCCTCTTTCTGGAGGAAAGACAGGGAGCAAAGAAAACGACGACCAGGTTTTGGTGGCTCTTCCCTTCTAAAAGAAGCTTATTATCGACCTCTAACTCCGTCCTTCCTTCCCTTCTCCACCTCTTTAACAAACTTAACTCCCGTCCCCCTCTCCCCGGCCCGGCTCCCCTTTTTTCTTTTATTCCATCCTTCATGTAGCATATTATTATGGCACAATGTTTCACCCTCAACCGTTTCCAAGACACTTTGTAAATAGTTGAATAGTTAAAGGCTAATTTCGACTATGATGTCATCTTGTTATATTCCTCATCCCCAAGACCCGATCTGAAAAGGGCATAGAAGAAGTTCAGCTCTGGAGTAATTAGTACCTCAATATAGTTCATCAAGAGCTCCATCTGCAGAGTCTCTTGGTTGGTGTTCAGGCTAAACCCGTTTCGTCACTCAGCCGGTCACTTGGCAACAATTAATGAACATCTGAAACTACTACCCCATTCCATACTCGTTGGGGGCGCATTTCCAGAAGAAAAAAAAAACAAATTCAGATGATGACGTCATTGTTCACTCTTAAATAGGTTCAACAATGATGTCCTTTGCCTACGACCATACCATGCTGAATATACCGGTTCTCGTCCGATCACCGAAGTCAAGCAGCATAGGGCCCGGTTAGTACTTGGATGGGAGACCGCCTGGGAATACCGGGTGTTGTAGGCATTTTGTTGCTTGACATAAAATTGTAGACATCCTTCTCTTACCTTCCCTTTTCCTCCTTTTTTTTTTGGTTTTTATTTTTGCAATGTGTTTGTATTTCTCCCCTTCAAATTCCCACAGAGGAATTATTATTTATCCCTCTTTCTGGAGGAAAGACAGGGAGCAAAGAAAACGACGACCAGGTTTTGGTGGCTCTTCCCTTCTAAAAGAAGCTTATTATCGACCTCTAACTCCGTCCTTCCTTCCCTTCTCCACCTCTTTAACAAACTTAACTCCCGTCCCCCTCTCCCCGGCCCGGCTCCCCTTTTTTCTTTTATTCCATCCTTCATGTAGCATATTATTATGGCACAATGTTTCACCCTCAACCGTTTCCAAGACACTTTGTAAATAGTTGAATAGTTAAAGGCTAATTTCGACTATGATGTCATCTTGTTATATTCCTCATCCCCAAGACCCGATCTGAAAAGGGCATAGAAGAAGTTCAGCTCTGGAGTAATTAGTACCTCAATATAGTTCATCAAGAGCTCCATCTGCAGAGTCTCTTGGTTGGTGTTCAGGCTAAACCCGTTTCGTCACTCAGCCGGTCACTTGGCAACAATTAATGAACATCTGAAACTACTACCCCATTCCATACTCGTTGGGGGCGCATTTCCAGAAGAAAAAAAAAACAAATTCAGATGATGACGTCATTGTTCACTCTTAAATAGGTTCAACAATGATGTCCTTTGCCTACGACCATACCATGCTGAATATACCGGTTCTCGTCCGATCACCGAAGTCAAGCAGCATAGGGCCCGGTTAGTACTTGGATGGGAGACCGCCTGGGAATACCGGGTGTTGTAGGCATTTTGTTGCTTGACATAAAATTGTAGACATCCTTCTCTTACCTTCCCTTTTCCTCCTTTTTTTTTTGGTTTTTATTTTTGCAATGTGTTTGTATTTCTCCCCTTCAAATTCCCACAGAGGAATTATTATTTATCCCTCTTTCTGGAGGAAAGACAGGGAGCAAAGAAAACGACGACCAGGTTTTGGTGGCTCTTCCCTTCTAAAAGAAGCTTATTATCGACCTCTAACTCCGTCCTTCCTTCCCTTCTCCACCTCTTTAACAAACTTAACTCCCGTCCCCCTCTCCCCGGCCCGGCTCCCCTTTTTTCTTTTATTCCATCCTTCATGTAGCATATTATTATGGCACAATGTTTCACCCTCAACCGTTTCCAAGACACTTTGTAAATAGTTGAATAGTTAAAGGCTAATTTCGACTATGATGTCATCTTGTTATATTCCTCATCCCCAAGACCCGATCTGAAAAGGGCATAGAAGAAGTTCAGCTCTGGAGTAATTAGTACCTCAATATAGTTCATCAAGAGCTCCATCTGCAGAGTCTCTTGGTTGGTGTTCAGGCTAAACCCGTTTCGTCACTCAGCCGGTCACTTGGCAACAATTAATGAACATCTGAAACTACTACCCCATTCCATACTCGTTGGGGGCGCATTTCCAGAAGAAAAAAAAAACAAATTCAGATGATGACGTCATTGTTCACTCTTAAATAGGTTCAACAATGATGTCCTTTGCCTACGACCATACCATGCTGAATATACCGGTTCTCGTCCGATCACCGAAGTCAAGCAGCATAGGGCCCGGTTAGTACTTGGATGGGAGACCGCCTGGGAATACCGGGTGTTGTAGGCATTTTGTTGCTTGACATAAAATTGTAGACATCCTTCTCTTACCTTCCCTTTTCCTCCTTTTTATTTTGGTTTTTATTTTTGCAATGTGTTTGTATTTCTCCCCTTCAAATTCCCACAGAGGAATTATTATTTATCCCTCTTTCTGGAGGAAAGACAGGGAGCAAAGAAAACGACGACCAGGTTTTGGTGGCTCTTCCCTTCTAAAAGAAGCTTATTATCGACCTCTAACTCCGTCCTTCCTTCCCTTCTCCACCTCTTTAACAAACTTAACTCCCGTCCCCCTCTCCCCGGCCCGGCTCCCCTTTTTTCTTTTATTCCATCCTTCATGTAGCATATTATTATGGCACAATGTTTCACCCTCAACCGTTTCCAAGACACTTTGTAAATAGTTGAATAGTTAAAGGCTAATTTCGACTATGATGTCATCTTGTTATATTCCTCATCCCCAAGACCCGATCTGAAAAGGGCATAGAAGAAGTTCAGCTCTGGAGTAATTAGTACCTCAATATAGTTCATCAAGAGCTCCATCTGCAGAGTCTCTTGGTTGGTGTTCAGGCTAAACCCGTTTCGTCACTCAGCCGGTCACTTGGCAACAATTAATGAACATCTGAAACTACTACCCCATTCCATACTCGTTGGGGGCGCATTTCCAGAAGAAAAAAAAAACAAATTCAGATGATGACGTCATTGTTCACTCTTAAATAGGTTCAACAATGATGTCCTTTGCCTACGACCATACCATGCTGAATATACCGGTTCTCGTCCGATCACCGAAGTCAAGCAGCATAGGGCCCGGTTAGTACTTGGATGGGAGACCGCCTGGGAATACCGGGTGTTGTAGGCATTTTGTTGCTTGACATAAAATTGTAGACATCCTTCTCTTACCTTCCCTTTTCCTCCTTTTTTTTTTGGTTTTTATTTTTGCAATGTGTTTGTATTTCTCCCCTTCAAATTCCCACAGAGGAATTATTATTTATCCCTCTTTCTGGAGGAAAGACAGGGAGCAAAGAAAACGACGACCAGGTTTTGGTGGCTCTTCCCTTCTAAAAGAAGCTTATTATCGACCTCTAACTCCGTCCTTCCTTCCCTTCTCCACCTCTTTAACAAACTTAACTCCCGTCCCCCTCTCCCCGGCCCGGCTCCCCTTTTTTCTTTTATTCCATCCTTCATGTAGCATATTATTATGGCACAATGTTTCACCCTCAACCGTTTCCAAGACACTTTGTAAATAGTTGAATAGTTAAAGGCTAATTTCGACTATGATGTCATCTTGTTATATTCCTCATCCCCAAGACCCGATCTGAAAAGGGCATAGAAGAAGTTCAGCTCTGGAGTAATTAGTACCTCAATATAGTTCATCAAGAGCTCCATCTGCAGAGTCTCTTGGTTGGTGTTCAGGCTAAACCCGTTTCGTCACTCAGCCGGTCACTTGGCAACAATTAATGAACATCTGAAACTACTACCCCATTCCATACTCGTTGGGGGCGCATTTCCAGAAGAAAAAAAAAACAAATTCAGATGATGACGTCATTGTTCACTCTTAAATAGGTTCAACAATGATGTCCTTTGCCTACGACCATACCATGCTGAATATACCGGTTCTCGTCCGATCACCGAAGTCAAGCAGCATAGGGCCCGGTTAGTACTTGGATGGGAGACCGCCTGGGAATACCGGGTGTTGTAGGCATTTTGTTGCTTGACATAAAATTGTAGACATCCTTCTCTTACCTTCCCTTTTCCTCCTTTTTTTTTTGGTTTTTATTTTTGCAATGTGTTTGTATTTCTCCCCTTCAAATTCCCACAGAGGAATTATTATTTATCCCTCTTTCTGGAGGAAAGACAGGGAGCAAAGAAAACGACGACCAGGTTTTGGTGGCTCTTCCCTTCTAAAAGAAGCTTATTATCGACCTCTAACTCCGTCCTTCCTTCCCTTCTCCACCTCTTTAACAAACTTAACTCCCGTCCCCCTCTCCCCGGCCCGGCTCCCCTTTTTTCTTTTATTCCATCCTTCATGTAGCATATTATTATGGCACAATGTTTCACCCTCAACCGTTTCCAAGACACTTTGTAAATAGTTGAATAGTTAAAGGCTAATTTCGACTATGATGTCATCTTGTTATATTCCTCATCCCCAAGACCCGATCTGAAAAGGGCATAGAAGAAGTTCAGCTCTGGAGTAATTAGTACCTCAATATAGTTCATCAAGAGCTCCATCTGCAGAGTCTCTTGGTTGGTGTTCAGGCTAAACCCGTTTCGTCACTCAGCCGGTCACTTGGCAACAATTAATGAACATCTGAAACTACTACCCCCATTCCATACTCGTTGGGGGCGCATTTCCAGAAGAAAAAAAAAACAAATTCAGATGATGACGTCATTGTTCACTCTTAAATAGGTTCAACAATGATGTCCTTTGCCTACGACCATACCATGCTGAATATACCGGTTCTCGTCCGATCACCGAAGTCAAGCAGCATAGGGCCCGGTTAGTACTTGGATGGGAGACCGCCTGGGAATACCGGGTGTTGTAGGCATTTTGTTGCTTGACATAAAATTGTAGACATCCTTCTCTTACCTTCCCTTTTCCTCCTTTTTATTTTGGTTTTTATTTTTGCAATGTGTTTGTATTTCTCCCCTTCAAATTCCCACAGAGGAATTATTATTTATCCCTCTTTCTGGAGGAAAGACAGGGAGCAAAGAAAACGACGACCAGGTTTTGGTGGCTCTTCCCTTCTAAAAGAAGCTTATTATCGACCTCTAACTCCGTCCTTCCTTCCCTTCTCCACCTCTTTAACAAACTTAACTCCCGTCCCCCTCTCCCCGGCCCGGCTCCCCTTTTTTCTTTTATTCCATCCTTCATGTAGCATATTATTATGGCACAATGTTTCACCCTCAACCGTTTCCAAGACACTTTGTAAATAGTTGAATAGTTAAAGGCTAATTTCGACTATGATGTCATCTTGTTATATTCCTCATCCCCAAGACCCGATCTGAAAAGGGCATAGAAGAAGTTCAGCTCTGGAGTAATTAGTACCTCAATATAGTTCATCAAGAGCTCCATCTGCAGAGTCTCTTGGTTGGTGTTCAGGCTAAACCCGTTTCGTCACTCAGCCGGTCACTTGGCAACAATTAATGAACATCTGAAACTACTACCCCATTCCATACTCGTTGGGGGCGCATTTCCAGAAGAAAAAAAAAACAAATTCAGATGATGACGTCATTGTTCACTCTTAAATAGGTTCAACAATGATGTCCTTTGCCTACGACCATACCATGCTGAATATACCGGTTCTCGTCCGATCACCGAAGTCAAGCAGCATAGGGCCCGGTTAGTACTTGGATGGGAGACCGCCTGGGAATACCGGGTGTTGTAGGCATTTTGTTGCTTGACATAAAATTGTAGACATCCTTCTCTTACCTTCCCTTTTCCTCCTTTTTTTTTTGGTTTTTATTTTTGCAATGTGTTTGTATTTCTCCCCTTCAAATTCCCACAGAGGAATTATTATTTATCCCTCTTTCTGGAGGAAAGACAGGGAGCAAAGAAAACGACGACCAGGTTTTGGTGGCTCTTCCCTTCTAAAAGAAGCTTATTATCGACCTCTAACTCCGTCCTTCCTTCCCTTCTCCACCTCTTTAACAAACTTAACTCCCGTCCCCCTCTCCCCGGCCCGGCTCCCCTTTTTTCTTTTATTCCATCCTTCATGTAGCATATTATTATGGCACAATGTTTCACCCTCAACCGTTTCCAAGACACTTTGTAAATAGTTGAATAGTTAAAGGCTAATTTCGACTATGATGTCATCTTGTTATATTCCTCATCCCCAAGACCCGATCTGAAAAGGGCATAGAAGAAGTTCAGCTCTGGAGTAATTAGTACCTCAATATAGTTCATCAAGAGCTCCATCTGCAGAGTCTCTTGGTTGGTGTTCAGGCTAAACCCGTTTCGTCACTCAGCCGGTCACTTGGCAACAATTAATGAACATCTGAAACTACTACCCCATTCCATACTCGTTGGGGGCGCATTTCCAGAAGAAAAAAAAAAACAAATTCAGATGATGACGTCATTGTTCACTCTTAAATAGGTTCAACAATGATGTCCTTTGCCTACGACCATACCATGCTGAATATACCGGTTCTCGTCCGATCACCGAAGTCAAGCAGCATAGGGCCCGGTAGTACTTGGATGGGAGACCGCCTGGGAATACCGGGTGTTGTAGGCATTTTGTTGCTTGACATAAAATTGTAGACATCCTTCTCTTACCTTCCCTTTTCCTCCTTTTTTTTTTGGTTTTTATTTTTGCAATGTGTTTGGTATTTCTCCCCTTCAAATTCCCACAGAGGAATTATTATTTATCCCTCTTTCTGGAGGAAAGACAGGGAGCAAAGAAAACGACGACCAGGTTTTGGTGGCTCTTCCCTTCTAAAAGAAGCTTATTATCGACCTCTAACTCCGTCCTTCCTTCCCTTCTCCACCTCTTTAACAAACTTAACTCCCGTCCCCCTCTCCCCGGCCCGGCTCCCCCTTTTTTCTTTTATTCCATCCTTCATGTAGCATATTATTATGGCACAATGTTTCACCCTCAACCGTTTCCAAGACACTTTGTAAATAGTTGAATAGTTAAAGGCTAATTTCGACTATGATGTCATCTTGTTATATTCCTCATCCCCAAGACCCCGATCTGAAAAGGGCATAGAAGAAGTTCAGCTCTGGAGTAATTAGTACCTCAATATAGTTCATCAAGAGCTCCATCTGCAGAGTCTCTTGGTTGGTGTTCAGGCTAAACCCGTTTCGTCACTCAGCCGGTCACTTGGCAACAATTAATGAACATCTGAAACTACTACCCCATTCCATACTCGTTGGGGGCGCATTTCCAGAAGAAAAAAAAAACAAATTCAGATGATGACGTCATTGTTCACTCTTAAATAGGTTCAACAATGATGTCCTTTGCCTACGACCATACCATGCTGAATATACCGGTTCTCGTCCGATCACCGAAGTCAAGCAGCATAGGGCCCGGTTAGTAACTTGGATGGGAGACCGCCTGGGAATACCGGGTGTTGTAGGCATTTTGTTGCTTGACATAAAATTGTAGACATCCTTCTCTTACCTTCCCTTTTCCTCCTTTTTTTTTTGGTTTTTATTTTTGCAATGTGTTTGTATTTCTCCCCTTCAAATTCCCACAGAGGAATTATTATTTATCCCTCTTTCTGGAGGAAAGACAGGGAGCAAAGAAAACGACGACCAGGTTTTGGTGGCTCTTCCCTTCTAAAAGAAGCTTATTATCGACCTCTAACTCCGTCCTTCCTTCCCTTCTCCACCTCTTTAACAAACTTAACTCCCGTCCCCCTCTCCCGGCCCGGCTCCCCTTTTTTCTTTTATTCCATCCTTCATGTAGCAT
>JAVYIG010014182.1:0-43008 GCA_035222895.1 Strongylocentrotus droebachiensis
CCTTGGCCTCGTTTTTCACCTCCTGCATCACTGCCTCGTCTCTCCAAACCCTGGGCCAGCTGATGATCATTTCCCTCCTGGTTCCAGTCGAGGATTTGTAGGTCGGGGTACTGCATTCTCATGATGTAGTGTGAGGCACGCCTCGATGATACATGTACCGGTTTCCGGCGTGACAGCCAATGTGGTCAGCAGGCAACGGAAGTGCATCACCATGATGCCAAATACGTTCTACACTACCCTGCGCGTTCGGTTTTAAGTTGAACTTACAACTTTTCGAGCGTGTTCCCGCTCAGCAAAAAAAAGCCGTGCAGCCCTCTGGTCAACCTAGGACCACCGGTCTAAAAGGGCCAGAAAAGCACACCCTGAACTTATCGTGAACTCGTCGCCGTTTAATTGTGACCTAGGCATAAGGAAGCATCGAGTTACGGGACCATACTGCTACAGCTGACATGAGATGGCGCTAGATGGGATTTTGCAGTAGTGCTTGTAGAACAGTATGGCTTTAAAGCTTAACTTTGCTACGGTTATATACGGTAATGACACATATACAATCAAAATCTCTCTTTCGAGGTCTGTACTAATAAAACTAATCTTGTTTTTCACAGTTTTAATCTCTGTCCTGTCCGAAACCTCAATATTTTATTTGCATAGCGCAGCCTATATCCTATTCACTTTTAGAAAAATGACAATGTTTTTTATTAAAACAACAACATCAACAAAGAATATCAAGCAACGGCCTGTAATAGTTTGATAACCTCGCTACATGTATAACTTCATATGGAGCTCATGCTATACAGTCAAACTTGTCTTCGTGGCCACCTCTCCATTTAGGACAGTCTGTAGTGCTATGCATTTTGTCTCCTTTGAGAAAGATTAGTGTGTTGTAGAAGCTGTCCATAGAAAAGCAACAGTTTCATAGCGTGTGGCCATTTATTCCGTTAAGGAACCTTAAATAAAAAGGTTTGACTGTATTTAAAAGCTCGTTCTGTGTCCTACTTTATGGAATCACTTTTCGATCGGCAACTCGTACTCATGCTCAATATTCTCATCGGCTATTCCAATGTTTGATTTCTTCACTCTAGCTGTTTGCTCCACTATTCTTTGATTTCCATACGTTGCCACCTCGATTGCATTCGTGTGGCCTCTTTTTCCGTGTCTAGTTGCTTTGATTCCCTCGTACGCTGGTTGTTCCATTGTTGTTGCATCTAAGGACATATAGGGATCGAGTTCCTGGCCCTCCCTGTCACTGACTGACTGCTTTAGAGCGATTTTAGAGCGTTTGACATGGAGGAAAGAAAGATTATTAGGGAGTTATAATATAGTTGAGTTGTAGCATCAGCCTCTCCGATACAATTATTCACATTCTTATTATCATTGTATGATTTGTATTATTGTTATCATTATTATTATCATTATTACTATAACTAGTAGTATCATTATGATTATTCTCATCATAATCATTTATTATTTATCTATGTAATATTGATGTTACTATCATTATGCGTACGGTGTGGGGGGAGGCTTTTGAAGGTCCACTTGATCTATACCTTAAGATAACTTTAATAGATGCAGGTACATCAATGTTATGATGATGCTCATATTATATGTAATTCAAACCATACTGGTTCTGAAGATACCGAATCAAAAGAAAAAAACAGTAAAAGGAGACACTAACAGGACTAAAGTGCTTAAGTTATGAAAGCTTACATCATCTTTGCCACAAACCTGCATTTCCGGCGAAAGAAGATTGCAACGATGACTGCCAGAAGAAGACATGTAACTGCAACCGGACAGGCCACATAAAGGATATAACGTGGAATTGGTTCCCCTGTTTTTATGAAAATAAGCGAAATATGATATTCTCAACTGATAGTGTCAAACAAAATTAAGGAGGCTGAGGAAAAAATGAAAATGATTGCCTTGAGATATGCCATCTTGGCTTTCTCCTTCAAAATGCCTCTTTTGATATGTCTTGAACTTTCCTCCTGTCCTTCTCAACTGTTTGTGGACGTACATGACCAAGACGTCCCGTTTTCTAATTTTCATCTTTAATGAGATAAATAACAAACTATCATGTACACTTGAGGGGAGGTAGACCCAGTCTGTTCTATCACTTGCAATGAAAACAAAAGTATAACAAAAATGATTTTAAGGAATTATGAAAAAAGGAGCTTTCAAAGACATCAATCGGGATATATGGAGGCAATTATAAATCCTTTTTTTTTTCGGTAGGTATATTTATATCTTACTGCTTATTTCGTCGTCTCTTTTTATCGTCCCCACATATTGCATTCTCTTTCTATATCTATGTTATTCTCTTTCTATATTCGTCATGCTTTTTTTTTCTTTGTCCTTCTTTGATATATCTGAAGAAATAAAAAATGCTCGTGTATTTATCTCTGATGTTGTCTCGTGAGTTATCAGTCTACTGAGATCCCCTTTCAACAGCCGTTCTTACTAACCTGTCTTTGGTTTTGTTTTTTCCGTTGTTGACAACACCGCAGTTGTAGGAGCGGTGGCAGACAAAGTTTGAATGTTGTCAGTGCTGGGTGTGGATTGTACAGAAGCTTCTACACGGAGAGAATTTAGGAATATGAGAAGTCGTTTCATATTGATTGTCTGATTAATTTTATATTTTTTATGAATAGTAGGCCTATACAATAAATCAAACAAATTGTTTGATACTGAAGCTTTGGTAGTAGTTGGTCAAATGATCACAAGTCGTCTCATTGCTATTAAAATATGTAGGGGGAGGGTAGGATAGGCCAAATATCTATGTATTGTTTTTGGTGTCAGACATTCTTTGAATATTTATGTTTACGGTTGTAGATGATGTGATCTGTGTTTCTATTAATAATAATAATAACGATGGTAATAACTATAACATCAACAACTACAACAATAACAGCTACTACTATTACCATTACTAATATAGTGTTTATAAACATTAGTAATAAGCGCAATATAAATGGCAACAATAATTATAATTATGATATTATTATTTCCATTATAATTATTATTATTATTGTTATCACTATTATTATCATCTTACCCGATATATCATAGATCTGAATATCATCCAGCAAAACGGAAATATTAGGTGAAATCCTCTTGGCTTTGAAGGTTATCTATTGGATCACGAAAGAAAGAAAGAAACTAACACAATCACAAAACATTTTCAAGAAATCAGTACATGAACATTTTCAGTAGCCTCTTGTATTGCCTATACGTGTACACATTATGTGCGTATTACGTCGTGATGTTCCACATTAAAAACAAGTCAGTTAGTATTTTACTGGGCTATTAAGATTGTTGTGAGTCGATTTCTTGAAAGTATATGCGATCGTTTTGACTATCTTGTTTACCTCCCATTAGAATATCTGAGTGGGCCCGATTTTGTTTTTTGTTTAAAAAAAAGGTAAAATTTACGTTACTATCCTATTTTTTCTCTCCGTTTTGGGGGTCAAGGGGGGGGAGCGGGCTGGTAGAATAGGCCCGTGGATCCGCGCATGGCAGTAGTAGTAGTAGTAGATTAGAGTAGAATATATGAGTAGTAGTAGTAGTAGTAGTAGTAGTAGTAGCAGTAGTAGTAGTAGTAGTAGTGGTAGTAGTAGTGAAAAGATTTCGTGATATAAGTCAATCATTGTTCACTCGTTCAGTAAGCATGCTTAGTCTGCGTGTGTGTGTGTGTGTGTGTATGTAAGTAAGAGGTGTGTTTTGAGAGAGAGAAAGGTGTATTGTGGATTTGTGAGTCTGTGTGTACGTGTGTGTGCTGTGGGGGGGGGGGGGTAGGTATCTAAGCTACAAGAGGGAAAACAATATTTTGAGGAAATGGGGGGAGGCTGGGGCTCACGATTTGTCTCTGTTGTGTCCCCCTCCCCCCCTCTCCCCCCCCCCCCACCTCTGATTCGCTTCTGGATCTCTCTTTGTGATATCTTTCATCTTCCACTGCTTGTCTCTTTAATCCCAATAAAAAGTTGATCTAATTTTGTATAATTTTACTGGTCTACAACGTGGGCAATAATCGCAATCCAATTCACACATTACTTAAAGGAAGATTGCAATGGAAAACGGAAAAAACCCTATCACACTATCCTGCATAATTATATACGATAAATAAAATACTTTAAAAAATAGAAAACCTGTTTGCTTGTACATACTTACACTGAAATAGTTAGAGTCACACGATAAACTGATATCTTCTTTGTACAATGTACTTTGGTTTCGGGCTTGTTTCGGATCCGGAGTCCAGTGCGTCCTATTCTCACATGCAAAGACATCCAGGAGATCATCTCCTCCGTCATGTTCACCTTGGAATTGCCACGAGAATGTAATCCGCACTCTTCTACCAGACATCTCTTTGGTCAAAGAAACTTCAGATTGGTTACTGCTGAGATTGAATGTGTTGAAGCGGGCTTCAAGGTATCCTAATTGAAATACACAATTTATAATGTTTTTAAATAGTTATAAGTACTCATACAGGATATTTACAATATCAGTGGTAGGAGTATTCATAGACTTGTAGTGGCAACTTTTTAAACGACGATAACCTTTGTTCATTATGTAGTATGAGAAATGCGAACTAGAATTGGATGGGGAGGGGATAAGAGGTAAAAGCATGGATCTTAGATATTTCCACCATGCGAAAAAATGTCTGCCTACCAATGGTGGCCTTTTAGTCAGTTTTCTTGTAAGCAATTGCTTACAGACTTGTTGGCAATGTCGAAGTGACCTCAGGCAGGGGATGGGGGATGCGTTGGTGTATCATGCCTACCATTTTTCAAGTCTCTCCAATAAGTTGAATAGTTTCACTTCGATGATAGAGTAACCATATTTTTGTTAGCAAGGTATCACAAAATATAAACCTAATATCCGAAAGCGAGAGTAAAAAGCACACGGGAACAGAATTACAAATCTTTGCTCCTTTGCTGTGCTGAATAAAAAAATCTACAAAAAGATTTCATAATGCTGTTGGATATCTTACAATATCAAAGACATAATGCTGACAATTTAAGAAAATATGCTAGAAGGAAAATATTTCTGCCCACGCCCACAAATTAACGCCTTAAAAGAGTTTTTTCTTGCTGAAATACAGGGATTTCCATAATTTATTACGGAGATTTTTACCCCTTCCCCTTCTCTATGGCAAGGTCTGGAGACGCCACTGGGGGACCCTCCTACAACCTTATTTTTGATCGCCCCTGTATATATATAAAGTTTTCCATAACGTTAAAATGATATTTGCTAATCTCATTCCTAAGATTATTTTGACGATATGTTTTTTTTTGCTTGCTTGATACATACAATTAATGTCTTCTCAGAACTTGATTTAATAAATCTTTATGACGTTTTAGTGTTAAGCGAGTGCATCCCATATTTACAGGAGAATAAAACAATTACATTGCGATACAAATACCTGGTTGGACTAAATCAACATCGTCAATTCCTACAGAACTGAAATTGTTTCCTCGAACTGCTTTGATGGAAATCTATATGTAAAAAAGAATTAAACACGTTGTATACAGCAGGAAAACATGTAATTCACTGGAACAATAATGTAAGGTAGCTATAATCTCAAAAGATCAGGGTTCCGTTTTATGAAGAACTCTTTATGATACAAGGCCATGGATATGATATCGACTTTTAATCTTTTTTCTCCATATTAATATGAACACAGTGAATAGAAGATTTGACAATGTAATATACATAAGTCATAAAGTCATAAGTGTTGACCGTTACTCAATATAAGCAATCTAGCTACCTAATTTCTTTTTTTTCCAAAGTGATTTTTCCCATGAGGCTCTACTAAAAATATATAACGAATGGCATATTTCGCTATAGGTCCTCTAAACTGAAAAAAACCCTGAGTTACACATTTTGAAAAATTGACATTATCGAGTGGGCTAATTTGAAGTTCCTATACAACTGTAAAATAATTAATGACTTTTACATTGTTGGAGTCCGATTTCATTCAAACTTTCACCAGTTTGCTGGTTTTCATGCTTTCTTTGAGAGTAGGTGTCTATTAAGGTGTATATTAAGGATGAGAATGTTTAATGTTGTAATACCTCGACATCCGAGCAGTTGAACGAGTGTTGTCTCAATGCCCAGCCTTCAACAACATGTAGTGGATGCACAGTACCTTCATCCTTGCATACACTGTAATTAAAATAACCATGCCTTTCGTTGGGAGATTGCGAATTGAAGATATATCTGAACGAGAGTAGCCAGCCATTTGATGTTGGTAAAGAAACATTCAATAACGTGCACTCAGCAGGACTACCCTCTTTTCCGCCAGGATTGTTGAGAGCTGCCCGAAAATACGGTTGATTTTCACCAAAAGCTGATAGGTAAGATAGAAGTGATGAAAATTCAGACTGAGTACATTGTCATGTATGTGATTTTTATGTCACATTCGCATGGCGCCTCATTGGCCACGCCAATCTCTGATGAAGTTCTACGCTAACCAAACACGCCTCAAGAACTCTGCTCGTGGCACACGAGGCGTCATTAGGGACTTTTAGATTTGCACGGCGAGAACGTAGACTGCCATGTGTGACATCCTTTTAAGGCACTGCCGGACACTGCCAGTGACTTTAAAGGATGTCACACGTGACATCCCACGTTCTCGTCGTGAAAATCTAAAAGTCCCTACTTTGCGGACGGAGAACTGCGTCAACGAAAAGCCCGGCCTTTGACGCGCCATAAAGAGAATGATATCGTACTTAAAAAGTAAATGCAAAATGAACAGTACATCCAATGAATTGAATCACTAGCTTATGGGTAAACTGCTAGTAAGAACCTTTCCAAATTGGAAGAACAACACTTTTAACATGCTGGATTCAAACTCAACAGCGTTGGATACAGCATGTCAAAAGTATTAATCTACTATTTCGAAAAATTATATCACGGCTCAGTTTAATTTTGTTCTCGTATTAATTTCTATTACTTTCGTCCCAGAGGTGTAATGTTTAAAGGGCATTTTACAGGGATACGAAGTAGTAAACATTAGTCCTAATAATGTTACGTCCACGACAATATTTCAATTTGTAAAGTGATGTTGACAATAAATTGTTGGTGCGATTACCTACCGTTTTCTGGGTATGTCACAAACCAAAAGAAAGGTTGGGACTCCTTTTCAGCGGGACAAATAATGCATGGTCCATATTGCTCTCTGACAGGTTGATCGAAGGAGCCGAATGAGCAACTCCACCCTGCAAATACAATTATTCCATGTGCAAGAGAAAATATTTAGACATACAAGGGTTTAAATAGAGATTTAGGGTTAGAATTATTGTGCGAATCGTTAATTGGTCAGCACAGCTCTATTTATTGTTTTGCATGTTTCATATTATTGTACTCTGTTTCTTGTATTATTGTAATGCTGGTGGGAAGCATATTTCCACATTGTGGACGAATAAATCAATATCAATATCAAGTATCATATTAATACTGCAACACTTATTATATAACTTCTAAGTAGATCCTTGTCATTTCATTGGAGGAATTTTGGTCACATGATATTAAATAAATAATCTATTGAACGACTACTTCATTGAGCTTGCATTTTGGGGTTCTATTCAGCGTGCATTTTGGTTCTATTCAGCGTGTATTTCTGGTTATGGGACCCATACTGTTTGCCGTAGTTGTGACGTTGCACTGCAGTACAACATTTGAAACGTACATTCACAAGCACACGACCTAGGTCATCATGACAGCCGGTATAAACAACAAATTTGTGCTCTTAAATCTTTACATTTCTATTTTTCCTATAATATCCTTCAATAATGATGTGATATGAAACAAATAATGATTGTTTTTCAGTCCTTCAATAGCGCGAAAAGTTCTATTGAACTGATAACCATTCATTTTGTGTATATACTAATTCTATACTACTGTATATGGCGTCACGAAAAGAGCCTTACAAATTGTATCCCACATGCACAGTTTCCAAAAAGATATAAAAAATAACTTCTGTAAAAAATTGCTATTCGTAGATTGATTTAATCATTCACCCCGTGAAACACGAGACAGTATAGGCATGTTTTATTGCAGTATTAGTGACTTGAACAACTGCAAAAGTCTGCCACATTTTCGAGCTTGTAACTTCCTGGTGTATTATTGGCTATTTTCGTACAGGGACATGCGTGGATAAATGAGAGTTCCTCTTTAGTAAACAAAAACGAGAGCTCTAGAATCGAATCCAAATATTTTAACATTGAAATGTAAACACTTGAATATTTATCATTTTGTTCCCTCATAAAGAAAATTACTGTAATTGCCATATTAAAATTTTGACAGAATATATTATACAGTGCGTCCCAGAAAAAAGGAAACCAGAAAACAAAAATAAATGTCAGCTGTACAAATATAATTTCTTGCTTTAAATAAAGAAGAACTAACATGGTTCCAAATAGTTAATGATTGCTGTAAACCATACATGCTTCACTGAGCAACATTTTGTTTAAGTTGGAATGTGAAAAATTAGTTCGTGCCACTTTTTGTTAATGAAGTGAAAACGTTAATATCACATTAAAACATGACGTAAGGGAAATGTAAGCTTTAAAGCCCCACTGTACTACTTGTAACTACTTGCTCCCTCTATATAGAAAACAATGCCTAAGCGGTGCCCGTTGGCCCCCCATGGTCTCCTTTTTCTTATGTTAATTGAGAGCTGAGTTGATAAGATAGCCACCTGTGAGTGACCACGCTGGGTGGTCTAATTCCTCCTGGCCGAACTAGTACAGACGGGCTTTAAATTATGATGTGCTTTTATAAAATAAGCAGTTACTGAAATGGGGCGAATTCCCTTTTCAGCGATGACGGGGGCGTACAACCTCAGATCCTTCCAAAATCATTAAATTGTCCTCAAGCAATGACAAATTTCCCCTTTACTGATTGAAAATGGCACCTATCCTGAGAGGAAAATAAGTATTCTGATGGTTAATTCAATTCTGCCTTACCTTACCATATCTTCCCCCCATTATCAAAATGAAAGGTGTCCCTTACTTTCATTCTTGTTGAAACATCACAGGACTGTCTGCTTTGCTCTTTTAAAATGTTGCAGTTGTAATCATAAAATTGCAGATCATTTTTAGTAAAAAGTATTTAGGTAAAGAAATATACCCTTTTTACCCTCACCGTTGAAAACATCTCCACTTTCCTTTATGACAAGGCCTGTAATCTTACCCTCGTTATTAATAGAAGCGCATGAAACTAATCTTCTCATTAGGTTTTAAAGTTTTCATTTCCTTCAGGTCATGTTCAGTCATGTTCACTGTTTCACAAATGAATTTCGACATGCAATTTCCTAAACAATGTTGCTCGGGAAAGCATTATGGATTCATGTCATCAATGAATAGCTGGAAAGCATCTTACTCCCATTTTAAGAAAAGCAAGGAATCCTATTTATATAGTGTGTTCACAATATTCGTTGATTTTTAGGTTTCATTTTTCTGGGACGCACTGTATATTATTTACAGATAACAGAAAATCTAATGATAGATAAGGTAATGAAATAAAATGAATCAAATCAAATGATACATTATAAAAACTGTTAAAATGGAATTCACAATATTTGGACAATCATCAATGTACAAGACAAAATGTAAGAATAAAAGTAGGTTATAAATGAAAATATGAATTATAACCTATTCTGTTTATATTAGTATACGTGAAGTTAACAGTGTGCAGCAGGAGAATTCTGAAGAGCGCTGTTCTTTTCATTTCCTGCAGTAGCCATGGTCAAAGTTATCAAATTAAATCATCGACAGGATCTTGTTGATAAGTACAAAAAATACAGAAATGTACTGACCACTCTACTAAGAAATGCAAAAAGAAATTACTATTGCGATTTGTTACAAAATAATATGAAGGATACAAATAAAACATGGGCCGTTATCAATGAATTGTTAGCTGGAAAAAACAGATCACCGAGAAGCACTGAAGTGGACAGACTAATTAAGAAGGTTCATGGAGAAAATATGCAACTTACATCTCAATCTGATATTGTGAATGGATTTAATGACTTTTTTGTAAATATTGGGCCGAATTTAGCAGATGAATTGCCGAATACAGATGTAGCATATGGTGATTTTTTGGGGCAGAATATATAGCAATCTTTATTTTGGAAACCAATAACTGCAGTTGAAATTAAGAGTCAAGTTCTGCTACTTGATACCAAAAAGGCTTGTGGTCACGATAACATGCCAGTGCAATTAATTAGAGATAGTGCTCCATATATTTCACATCCACTGGCATATATATTTAACTTGTCATTAGCAACTGGCAAGGTTCCAGATGAAATAAAGATTGCAAAGGTTACTCCCCTACACAAAAAAAGGCCAAGAAAAGATCCAGGTAATTATAGACCAATATCGGTTTTACCTGTCATCGGTAAAGTTTTAGAAAAATTGATAAATATCAGATTAATACAATTTCTAGAAAAAAATGATATATTCTATTACCATCAATATGGATTCCGAAAGAAATATAGCACTAAATTGTCTTTGATCAACTTGATAAATTCAACTTTGAAATCTATAGATCAGGGAAAAGTAACTCTGGGTATGTTCATCGACTTTAAAAAAGCATTTGACACAATTAATCATAATATATTACTAGGTAAACTATCTAGTTATGGCATTCGAGGGTTACCTCTAGAATGGGTTAAGGATTATTTCAGTAACCGATTTCAGTTTGTCCAGTGTGGTCAAACGTTATCAGAAAGGAAAAAGATAAGATGTGGTGTTCCACAAGGATCAGTATTAGGGCCAACTCTGTTTTTAATCTATATAAATGATTTGCCAACTGTTACTGATTATTTCAATTTTCGGCTGTTTGCCGATGACTCCAATCTATTTCATACTTTTTCTGCTGACCAGGGTGAAATTGATGTAAATGAAGTGAATAACAACATACAGAAGATACATAAGTGGTGCACTGCTAACAAACTTACAATTAATTCAATGAAAACTAATTTCATGTTAATATGTAGTAGGATGAAAAAAATAGGTATAAATGGTAAACTAAAAATCGCTGGCGAGGAAATTAAAGAGGTTGATGTTGCCACTTTTGTTGGGGTTCACATTGATAGACATTTGTCTTGGAAGAGTCATATTCGTTTTGTAAATCAGTGTATTAGAAAGAAAGTTGGAGTGCTATTTAGATTGCGACATTTTGTTCCTAGCCGTACTCTGATATTATTATATAAAGCATTTATACAACCACACATTTCTTACGGAATAGAGGTGTGGGGAAGCACTTATAAGACTAATCTAAGAAGTATATTATATTCACAGAAAATGGCAGTTCGTGCCATAACATTTAGTGAATGGAGAACTCCTTCAGATCCATTATTTAAAAGATTGCGAATCCTAAATGTGTATAATTTACATGATTTATCCATTTCTACTTTCATGTTTGATCTAGTCAATGGCAATTTGCCTCATATTTTGATAGAGTACTGTGACATTATAGAACATAGCTATTCCACAAGACAAAAAGAAGATGGACAATTACGTCTTCCAAAATTAAGAACGACACAAGGTCAATTTTCATTGTCTTTTGTGGGCAGGGAATTTTGGAATAGATTACCTGTTGATGTCAGATTGACAAGGTCTAGAAATAGGTTTCGGAATTCTGTTACAAGTCATTTGTTGAACAAGTCATGAATGAAATATCAAGTGTACACAATTCATAATTCATATTTTACATTATTAGTTTGCATATTGTAAGACATTATTGAGTACTGATTCTTGTTTTTTTAAAGCATCGATTGTAAAAGTAAATTCATTATTTTTTGTTTTGTTACATTCTCTAAACTGATTTGTACCAAAATACTTTGTTTAGCTGTTTAAGGGGTTAGGCTCGACTTGCACATGTGCTATTATCTGGCCCCTTTTTACCAACCAATAGTTTCTCTTCCTGTATATGTAATTATTGTATAAAATGTATGAAAATGTATTGCTGTTGGTAAATAAAATCAATCAATCAATCAATCAATTGGACACTTGTCGTCGGATTTATTGATGCTGGAGGGCTGGAGTGGGGTGTAAGGGATGGGAAAATTGTAAAGATATGAAATTCCTTTTTGCAAGATTGTATTTTTACAGAATCCGATTTGATATTCGAGTGCTTTGCATGTAGTTGTTTATTGTGGTCATAACATGGACCCGTTGCTCTCCTCGAAACAGAAATACCTGATAAAAACAATGAAAATATGCATTATAATCTATCCTTTTAGCTTAGCAATCATGAAGTTGGGTATTACTAATCTCTTCATAAGCAACACAAGAGTGGCACAATCATTATTGGAAGCGGTCACTTGAATTTTAAAGAGCGTTTTTCCATACATTTCCTGCAACAGCCATAGTCAATTTTATAGTTTCGATTCGTTTTTATTTCGTTTTTATTTCCGTCATATAAAAAAATTCACAATGAAAAGAAAGTAACAAAAGAAAAATAACAAAAAATCTATAAACGTATGCATAATATACAGTTTACATAAGCAAGACAAAAAGATCACATGGCATTAAATTGAAGAAGAAAAGACACCAACAACATTACAAACGTGCAATAAGAATGTAAAACGAAATAAGCAAAAAGACAGAGGAAACAGACAGATGGCCCACTTTCAGCAGCACTTGCATACACAGTAAAAACGTTGTTTAAAAAAGTGATGTTCACTTATACTGCGGATACAATTTCTAGTTGCGCGGAGATTATGTCATGCAATAAAGACTGTGTGGCCGTTTTGTGCGTGTGTGTATATGCGTGTGTACGTGCGTGTGCGTGTGCGTGCGCGTGTATGTGTGTTTGTGGCGGGGAGAGGAGTGTCACAACGATTTTGTTTGACACATATTACGAAATGCTGAAAATATAATACCATATATTTATACCATATAATCGTTGAATTTGTCAATAGCCGCTCTCTTTCCGTTTCATATGAAGATGATAGTGGAAAAGTGTAAACCGTATAAAATATGACTCTTAGCACAAATCTTTTTATAGAAGTTTCGCCTCATCCTACTTTGAAAATATTTCATTTTCTTTCATATTGATCATGAGAAGGAAATACCGAATCTTGAATTGAAATTTTTTAAAAGTCATGAAAATAATATAGGCCTAGTAGGATTTTTTTTTAATGTGAAGTTCAATTCCAGTAATTAAAACTGAAACATGCGGAAACAATGAACGAAAGTGTGATGTGAATTTATCATTGTGTGCTTTTTCGATGATGAATATCACTTTCATGAATTCTAGTGAATTCAATGGTGGTTTTATTTGACAATACTTTGCAGAGAAAGGGCGAATAGAGCATAATAACAATTTCTTAGTATCATTACATATTACATTGTATCAATCAAAAATACATTACAAGTCATATGACAAATTGTATCGACTTAAGAATACAATGCTTGGGGAATATGCAAAATAAACATGGCTCAAATATCTAAAATATAAATGAAATAGTGAAGAACTATTAAAGTTACTCATTTACTTTAAAATTATACTACTAAGTCCTTCGTACAACATGAACAAGAGGGGACAAATTGATTCAAATAAAAATAAGACATTTGAGGTATAAGACACATTAGACTATTTTGTATTACAAAAGCATATTGATTATGGCTAAAGGTAGACGATTTTAAACCAAAACCAACATCCTCATTTTTTTTTTAATAATTATCAAAGGGGTACTCAGCCTGTCACGAAGATCTGTTTGAAGATTAACAGTTGGTAATGCATGCAAAATAAGCACCGGGTTTACATCTTACTCTTTGAGAGAAGTGTTGCGTATTAACGTGGATAGGGTGTGGCTCTCCTGTATACACACGGGACCTTCAGTTAAGTTTCTAAGTCTGGGGAATGGAGTGGTTTCCTCTGAACTCGAGCCTGCCTCGACATCGACAACAAAGGGATTGCACTTGCACATATGGGGCCAGTCACCACGAAATGAGTCCAGTGTCGCATTAGCTCAATCGTAGTAATAGCTATGTATAGTGTGTATGTACTGAAAATTGACCCACCTACCACATTTAAGATTTTTCCCAAAATCGACTTATTATTTCTTTGTTTGTTGAAAGTTTCATTGAAATCGAATGATGGGAAGTGTGTTGTTGCTATGTTGTTGTTGACCAGACTATAATATGTTACGCATCATTAACTTTACACCTAATTATCTCAAAACTGGGTAATCCCATTGTTATAAAGTCCAATTAGGTTTTTGTTCATATTTCTGGATATAATTTATCAATTTTAATGTGTGACCCCTTAATTTAAAGCTTACTTAATGTAGATTCATATAATACTTAAAAACAGGAATAATTTTTTTGCGACACTGGACTCATTTCGTGGTGACAGGCCCCATATATACACACAACGAGGCGACAATCTTTCAGCATTTTCGAGCACGGGACTCGAACCCACGCGCATGACGAAAGTGACGAGATTCAGACGACGATTCGTTTGCGCCATATTAATTTAGATACTATCTTGGTGATAGGTACGCCTACCACGTAATGTTGGAATATGCTCCCGCCCCAACGGTTTCTAATTTTTCAACTTAGGGAAGGTGTTTTCAGATTTAGTTTAAACTGGGGTGTGCAGCTGAAGCGTCTAAACCCATACCCATGTTTAAGGAACTTCCATTCAAAACGCAACCCACGTTTAAGGAGGGGCGGGGGGGGGGTCTTTTTTCCTGAACACTTCCTACTCCTCCTGGATATCTAATTGCGCGTCAGTAAACAAGTTTCCTGCTGCTTTCAGAAAGTGGTACCCGGAAATTGTAGTGGCATAGGCTAAATTGTGATCCTTCGTTTAGCTAGGAGTCCTTTTCAACTCCCTGGTTTATTGCTTATTGTTTTGCGTACGCTCGAGGAGGGAGGGAGGGGAGGGGGATTACCCTTTTATAAATTAGTCAAAAGCGGAGCTCAAATTAATGAGATTGATAAATCTGTGCGACCAGGGACCATCGGCGAGGACTTTGGATACAAAAGCGAATTGATTTCAATGATTTTACAGAATTTTGCATCTCGAATTTTCACTTTTGCGAGTTTATGGGTGGGATATTATCCTGAAGAAAATAGAAACCTTTGTTTCAGGCAAAGATTTGAAAAGTGTGGGCACTTATATGAAAATTATACCCCATGTTTAGAGATTTTGTATGCAAAAAAAGTAACCCATTAGAGCGGCACATCATTTACCGTATTAGGCGAGTACCCCCGGGGGTAGGTTAGATCGATACCAGGACAAACTCGGCACCGTGCGCCTATTAGTAACACTTTAAGTTTATATATAATAGCTTTAAATTACATAATTTGTAAGGTACATCTTCTTGAAATGTCATATAATACATTCTCCTGAAAAGAGGTCCTGAATTTCAAAGTTTACACAAGTGTGCGATCGTTCAGCTGTCGACCTAACTCGACCTTCATTATCCGTCCGAGTCCTAGATCCCATTAAAGTGCCATGTTGACTCGGATTCCTGCAGCTTGTACACAATTTAGACCCCCCCCCCCCCCCCTTGCAAACGTATAGGGCTTACATGATACATTATATGAATATTGTTCTAGTAACATTCAACTGAATATACTAACCAAGCCTTTAAATTATCTCAAAGTGTGAAGGCTTACACATTTGGATTTAAGGTAACAAAATTATATTATGTTTCCTAAAAAAAACAAAAAGCAAATTTACTTATTTTGATTGGTATTTTCCTAAAAAAGAGCAAGACCTTGTAAAATAGTAATTTGTTCAAATTTCCGCATTGATGCATACCATGTAAAATTGTACACAAAAGGCTGAAAATCGATGCCGAGCCCGTGGTTGAGAACGGCATAACCTTAACCACTACCGACGTAGTCGAGCTTGCGGTTTCAGGTTGGAACCATATTTAACTGACCGAAATTTTGACAAATCTTATATCTTGATTAAATGATTACTGATGGGTGATATGTATGTTCATTGCGATAAGTTTAACCATGTTTTAAATGAGTATTAAATTAGCTCCCACATAATAAGCCAGTTCATAGATACAATCTGCGCATGGGCAGATAAAGGTCATTTGTACCAAAAAGGTAAAACCCACAGAGATGAATACTGGATATGCGCTCATGAAAGTTATGTAACATTATTCATTTATGCGCCAACGGTACATTCTATGATACGCAGGTGGAAGTATTCTTTTCAAGAGGGCAAACAATAGGTATTCATGAAGCACATCTAGGACTTTGGCAGTTATTATTCTAATATGCTCAAAGTGGAACTTCTCCATGTGTAAAAGATCTGTGGATATTTGGAGTCATTTGTACCATGTGCTATCTGTAAACTGCCTTATACCTGTACACTAATGTATGTTTATGCATGTACAGATAAACGTTTCCACACGGGCCCTCTTCTCGTTCACAACGGAAACGAAGACATCCCCACGATAATCCCACCTACACACAAGAAATTATTATCCAACTATTTATTTAAGATAATTTGTAATTTCGAGAAATAACTGCTATATTTATGTAGTCAGAGGCACTTGAGATCAACTGGAGACCGGAAAATATAGAGACAAACGGAACGAATGCAGTACAATAATGTTTCAAACTGGTTTATGTTAAAAAGGCAAGTTGATTTTTGCCGACATCGTACTGAAGACGTATATAGAGAGAGTAATTAAAAGTGTTTAATTTCTTGATGAAGTTGGTTTAAGTATTTGACACTCGGTATCGAAATTCATAGAAATAACTCGACTACTCCTTATTCTCTCCTACTACTACTACTACTACTACTACTACTACTACTACTACTACCATAATAGTAATAGTAGTAGTAGTAGTATAGTAGTAGTAGTAGTAGTAGTAGTAGTAGTAATTTACTACTACTACTAATACTAATACTAATACTAGTACTACTACTACTACTACTACTACCACTACTACTACTACAATTACTACTACTAGTACTTCAACTACTACTACTTCTACTATTAATACTACTACTATTAGAAGGAACATGTTCATACTGACAATATTTCAAAGAAAGGCGTTGTTTTTAGATGAACGAGTAATATTTTGTTCTAAAATGGTACAGTCACAAGGCTGGAAATTATGGTGATGTGCATTCTATCTAACACTTTAATGAAAGTAAAGCGAAATGAAAAATGAAAGCTTTACTTAGTATGATCAGCATGGTGTACTTACTTTCCCAAAGTGCGTAGTTGGTAGTGATAAGAAATGGTATTACACCAAAGATGACCAAAATAAACCCCTTCATTTCCTCCTAGTACTCGAACGGCTGTGTCTTTGCAACGTCCTCGTGAATTATTCTGTAAACAAGAATTCATTACCCAGGCAGCGCAAACAGATTAATGGTAGTCGAGAAGTAAGGATACAGACATAATGACATCGACTGCAGTACTTCTGCCTTCTCTTCACCTTAAAAAAATCCCTACATCTGTACCGGATGGTGCTGTATTGACGTTACATGTACATTATAATTAGCATGCCTCACGTGTAGATCAGTTTCCTATATTCCAAGTTTCGGATATCATCCGTAAATTTCGGGAGAACAAGCAACCACCAACGGGGATTTCCCTCTTACCTGTAAATGCTGGAGCGAAAGTAATGTCTTCTTCGAAAATAACTATAAAAATTAAACCTTGGATATGTTGTTTTCTATGAGTCATCTACTTTATTAATTTGAGCTGAAACCTTATTCAGCTCAGATAAGTCAAATATGCCCGACCAAACAGCTCACTTTAGCTACGTTTAAGAGTTACTTGAGACCGACGGTCCAATAGACCGTCATTTCTCTATCTTTCCTTATATATTCATTTGCTCTGTCGGTCTCTAGTCTTTCTCGTCGTACTCATGGACTTGCTGAACTTTCGGTATCTTGGTATAATGAGAGGTCCCCGGTGCAGGTCATGCAAACTACGTTCCACTGCAAATACCCTACCTGTACCCCAAATAATTTATTTTAAATTTAATCCATTTAAAAAAAATGTGGTAAGATTCAGGATGCATATGAGAGACGTCCAAAATGTAATATTCCCAACACATTTCTATATCTTCAACTTGTAACAAAAACATTTATTATACTGGTGCTATGGACTTGAACGACTTAACTTAAATATAATAAAGTTAAAATAAATTATAACCGACTTTTTAAAGAATTTTCGCTTTTATTTTCTTTAGGGTGAAACAATCGGACTTTAATAAGTAGTTGAAAGAAATGATATCCTTATTATTACAAAACTTTGTTCGTTTCTCTTTCAAGCTGTCTTTCAGTTTGATTTGAGGAAATACCAACAGGAATTTCTTCATCGAACCTGTATCGTCTTTAAGGAAATACGTGGTTTCAATCAAAGGTTGGATAGACCTACTGTATGTATATCTTCACGGGCTTTTGTCTTTCCAATAATCTTACAAGGAAGTATCCAAACACTGAAAAAATGGCCTTTACTATTTTAGTTTTTTTTAAATGACTGTGCAATTATTTGTTGAAAACCTCTTCGTCATGTTCTGATTAACAAAAGAGGAGATCATTGAAAGTGAGGATGATCAGGCAATATGGCAATTTCCTAGATATTCTAGGGATTTCTTTTTCCAAAGGTTCATGATAAAATTGTTTTCTTTCCCAATTCTCATTATAGACTGGTATAGCCTTATATTTAAAGCCGGCTATGCCACGCAAGATCACCTGTATGCTAAGCAAAATGATCTTTTCTCTCATAATCGTCTGTATTCTCCTTATACGGTGATACTCGATGATCGGTGTTAAACGTCAGTCACAACGGCGAAACCGCCAACAGACAAAGTTACATACCATATTATAAATTATAATTGACAATAATCAGTCAGTTTGGAGTCTGTGTGGGGATGGTTTGGCGGTGTGTACTAAGGTATCAACCATGGTAAAACTGGGAAAACTGTGGACTAACTTTTTAAAACTCCAGCGAGGGGTTTACATTGTTAGTAGAATTCGGGCTAGTGTGTATAGAAAGTGAAAAAGACTGACTTCGAAACATTTGATCGTACATGACAGTTCCAGGCTGCTTGTTTGAAATAGTTTAAAATAAACAAATCGATGGTTTTGATATTTATTCTGACTCTGAATTTAGTATAAGGCAACGTGATAATCTCTCAGTGGTGGCATAATCGTAATTGGCATCCATTTTTAGGATGTTATGCAAAAGAACTAAAATTAATATGTTTAGTATACTCACTTGTTTCTTTCATCTTTTTGTCGATCACCACAGATGAACTATATTTGATGGCACCAAAGATAATGGCATACTGTGGACTAATTTTGTTAAACTCCAGTGAGGGATTAACATTGTTAGTAGAAATTCGGCCTATTGTGTATATTGTTACTCAATATGCCCATCAACTCGTGGGATATACCCTTACATTAGATAGCTCTTAAAAGGGATCCGGTAATTTTGTTTCAGATTCTGAAAAAAAATCCTGGATTTAGCTCATGCTGCAATGATAATTATAAACCTTAAGGTCAGTCAGGAACCCCAGGACTTTTACAAGCCGATTGCCTGTCTTATTATCAAGATATTTATGATTGAATATCGAAACCAAATTTTGCGTTTGCCAAACGGTTTTCATAACACTACAGTCTATTGGGGAAAACGATAACGGTAAAACCGGTCACTTAAAGATTTTTACCTTTTTGAGGCACTTCTTGATCATTTTGAAGCGCTATTGTTTTAGGGCTTCAATATTACACCATATCACAGACACTGATAACATGTAGGGCCGTGTATCTCAGATTAAACATTGTTAAACGATGCCTTTAAATATACAAGGTGACCATTCTCACAATACTCGTCACTGTGATAGGCGTATCATATATTTCATCAATCTAAGCTGTCTCCTAACCCTTGGCTCTAAAATCATTTTGTCTTAAAGAAAGTGTATCATGGCAAATACTGGATAACGCCATCTACGTCTTCTTTTGGACAACCTGCACGTAATCGAAAGTACTTGATTAACTGGGTCAGAGAGCGCTAGCGTTTGCGAAACAGACCGAAGTTCTCATCACGCTTCGGTTTCGCGTATGTTGCACGCACGTGAATGCTGCCGTCGCGTCGTCCGTAGTCGTACCCGATTGGGCCCGGGTAGGGCCACGGGAAAGACACACTCAAGTTCAACTCTATCAAATTACAGTTTACTATGAAAATACATCTTTAAAGAATACGCTCTTGTCATTGCATTTTTGACTAGACATATTACATGTACTTTTCTTCCAAAGTTAAATGTCTCGCTTTTTCGCTTTCTCCTCTTAGATATATATACATATATATATATCCCTACATGGTACATTAAGTGGACATCATAAAAATCCTAAACCTAACCCTAACCCCTAACCCTAATCCTCACCCTAACCCTAAAACCTAACCCGAATCCTCAACCTAACCCTTACCCTAATGTCTACTTAATGACTCATTTTTTCACTCCAAATGTCCCTACTGGATCACGGAAAGAAGGAATGCTCAGTCGAGTTTGTCCTGTTGAATCGGATAGTCCTCGATAAATCGAGTGTTTTTTCAATCTGTATGAAAAATAAAAGATGAAGAAATCCTTAGCATCGTTGTCTTGCGATTGCTAATCACCAATACATCGTTCTGTCAAACCATTAAATATTGACTTTGTGAAACAGGTATATCCTTAGTTTGCAACTTTGCATCAAAATCCTCTTTTTGTATTTACCAATTGTAAACATACCTAGCCCTCATGTAAATGTACTTCTTATAATTCACTTTAAATGTTAAATGAATATTTGCAATAAAGATTGAATATCCATTCTAATCTCAACTTGAGTAATGCCTGTTTATTAATTTGTTCCAAAAAACCTGTCCTTATATATTTCGACTACAATCAAAGAAATACAATCATGACCTCTTCAGTCCAAATATTCTCACACTGTAACATCTATCAATGTAAAATTGATACAAAACCAACATCTGTTTCATTTACCCACTTTCTAAATTGAAGTGTTTCTTACAACAAAAACCAGAATCAAAACTTCTCAAATCTTACTGTTAATGCCACCAAATAAATCTATTATTTGATGCATTATTTATACAAGCACATCACCACACATATTTAGACAAATATGGTATTAACCTAACTGACCGAAAATACTCTCGCCATACCTGGCCATACAAGTTGTGTACATTCCACGCTCGTTAGTTACATTTTATTTAACTCTACATTTCTACATTATATATTTGCTTAATTGCCTCTGAACCAATTGATAATTAATACGTACATCTTTGGCAGGATCTACTCGAAACCGTGGAACACAAATTTCCCCTCGCGGAGACATTTGTGACAAAACTGTTACATCAAAAATGGTGGACAAACACGGGCGCTTAGTTCCGTATCCATTTTTTTAGCAGTTTTTTTTAGCAGTTTAATATCGATTCTTAGCAAAGGAATTTTAGCCCAATTTTTAACTAATTTTAATCATAATCATATATTGTATTTTCCACCTGAATTTGGATCACATCCGACATCGGGAAGCCTCCGTTTAGGGCTTCGATGTCGACGTCGTCGCTCAGTACCGTGTCCGCGCTATAGCTCTGCACCTCAAACTGAAGCTATCAGTCTAAAATTATGCAAACTTCGCGTATGCTTTATGATATTACGCACATGCACGATACCATAAACTATACGAGAAGCTTGCATAATTTTAGACTGATAGCTTCAGTTTGAGTTGCAAAGCTGTAGCGCGGACACGGTACTGAGCGACGACGTCGACATCGAAGCCCTAAACGGAGGCTTCCCGATGTTGGATGTGATCCAAATTCAGGTGGAAAATGCAATATATGATTATGATTAAAATTAGTAAAAAATTGGGCTAAAATTCCTTTGCTAAGAATGGATATGAAACTGCTAAAAAAATGGATACGGAACTGCAGTAGCGCTCAAACACGTCCGTTCTCTGACTTGATGATGTGGCTCTGAACTTAGCCGTGACTTACTTTTGCCACGTACCGGTCCCGGATATTCTAAGGTGTCCTTAAAGAAACACATGTGATCTTTTCAAAGGAAAATAAGAAAACTTCTTAATACATGAAAAATCGTCTAAATTCTTACTAGACAAATAACAAATGAAAAAGTGACATTTTCACCGAAACACCTACAATGACGCCTTTAGTGAAATTACATATATATAGAGAGGTATATAAACAAATTGGGCCTTCTATGAGATATAAAACGTCCTTTTAATGACAATGTCTACTTAATGACTCATTTTTTCACTCCAAATGTCCCTCTAATGACGCATTTAGTAATATATATATATATATATATATATATATATTTATACCAACCCCGCCCCCCCCCCCCCCCACTCAGTGTTATTTAGGGTACGCATATGCTCGTACCCTCTTTTTGAAAGCACCCCCTATCTGAGGACTGCCAACATTTCCGAACCCCCCTTTCGCGGGCTTTTCGCGGGCTTTTCCTGCCTTGGAGATCCCCCTAAATCAGGAAAAATGCTCAATGTACCCCCCTAAATTCGGAATAATTTCTCAGGAGTCCAAAGAGATGAGAGAAAAAAAGAAATACACCCCCTTTTTAAAGAAATCTCCGGGTGAAAAGTCAAATACACCCCTTTTTTTACAATTCTCGGGCCGGACTTTTTGCACGAAAAGTACCCCTTTACCGGACATTTTGGCAACACGCATGCGGTCATTCCGACCTCTGAGTGGGGGGGGGGGGGGGGCCCGGGATACCAACCTTTTGTATATATATATATATATATACGTATATATATATATATAACCCTACATGGTACATTAACCGGACATTATAAACAACTGGTATATTAACCCTAACCCTAATTAAAAGCAATATAATTAATCAAACTAATGACTAATGATTAAATCTTTTGTTTCTTGGGAGGCCTTTAAGTTTCCTTTGCCTGCAAACGTACGTAGAGGGTAGTAATTATATTGTTCAATCGTTTACAGGACATGAAGATATCCTGCTAATGACCATGTCTACTTAATAACTCATTTTTCACTACAAATGTCCGTCTAATGACGCTGTAAGGTATATTTATGTATGTACGTATATTTTACTAAAGGCGTCATTAGAGGGACATTTAGAGTGATAAAATGAGTCACAGTAGGCATTGTCATTAGGAGGACAATTTGGTGTCCTCTTTACGTTCTTTACGTTTTATTTTTCATAGAAGGCCAAATTTTTGTTATATATCTCTCTCTATTATGTAATGTTACTACAGGCGTCATTGGAGGGACATTTGGAGTGAAAAAAATGAGTCAATAAGAAGACATTATGGTTAGGATTTTTATGAAGTCTACTTAATGTACCATGTAGGGTTTATATATGAATATTATTAGCAAAAGGAAGTGCAACCTTTAACATAGCCAACGACGGACTTAAACAGGTGGAAGATTTTGTGTACCTGGGGGCGGGGGAATAGCAAAAAACGGCTCAAGTTCAAGTGACATTAAGAATCGTATCAGGAAAGCAGGGGCAGCTTTCCAAAGGCTGAATAACACAGGCACGGATCCAGGTGGTGGCTGAGCGGGCCTTGCCCTAAACACGCCCACTAAGTACCCCCCCCCCCCCTTGATCCAAAAAAAAAGACGGGCTACCCCCTAGAAAAAAAAAAGGCAAACAAATAATTGTGCTTAAAAATTTACCTTTACTTTTTTGCTCAAGGGGGGGGGTGTTTAGTGAAGGGAGAAAAGGCGCTCACTATGCTAGCCCCCGCCCCCCGCTGAGCGAAATATCGAGAGGCGCAATTTTCAAATTACCCACATAGATTTCAAATTTGGGCCTCCCCCCCTAAGAAATCCTGGATCCGCGCCTGGAATTACATCTCGACATCAAAAAGCATAGTAGCCACATGAAGGAGCACCAGTATCAATCACTCATCCTCTCAATACTGCTTTATGGGGCAGAATCCTGGACAGTTAGAAAAGAAGATAGCAACAGGCTTCAAGTATTTGAAATGGCATGCCTCCGTCGCATAATGGGGTTGACAAGACTAGACAAGATCCGAAACACACACATGAAAGAATCCCTCAACCTCGATCAAGATGTTATAGACAAATTCTCCACTAAACGACTTAAATATTTTGGTCACGTCCTAAGAATGAATTCCACAAGATACCCCCCCCCCCCCCCCCCAATTACTGTTGAAGGAAATGTCACAAGAAATCGACCCAGAGGCCGTCCACCCAAAAGATGGCTTGACTGCATCTCAGAGGACTGCAAAGCAAGATACATGTACATAACAAGGCTGACAGATGCATCAAGACTGGCTGCAGACAGAAATACTTGGCATACCATCACCATACAGAAGCCATCACGAGGCCCCTGGGCCCTGGCCTGCGTGGACGGCATAAGTCAAGTCAAGAATATGAAATGTGATAGGTTGCGAGTGAGGTTCCTCGGTATCTTATTCCGCCATGTAGAAGTAGTAGTGGTGGTTATTTTACCTGACTGCTAAGAAAGCATAAATGCTTGTCAATAAGCAACCAGATGACCGACGGCTTAAGGTCCTCTCCGAGAGACTTGGTAATGAGGATTAATGTCTTACCAAAGGGCACTATCGCATTGACTTGGTTTCGAACCCGGGTCGCAGGATCACGAAACCACTGCTCTACCAACTGAGCTATCGGGTTAAATACATCTCAAGTGGATGAAACTTCCCAGCGTTTCCTGTATTGGCACACCTTTATCAAAGCAAACGGATATTCAAACGGATATCTAAATAGAGAAATGTTTATTTGACCACGTAAAAGCTAAATATTTTTTTAAGTAGGAGCATTTTTATTTAATTTCCTTGTTGTAAGCTTTGTCCTATAAAACCTGGATAAGATTTTATAGTTATTTGATATACATTAAATGACCATCGATTAAGTAAGTGCGGAAAGAGCTTTCTGAAGTATTCCCTTTGATCGTGAGATTACCTTTTATTGACAATGTTTGGATTATCATTTTTGATCTTGTATAGCGTAATGCCATTGATGAACATCATAACAGCCCAAGATCCAGGTAAGTATAGCATTTGTGTTCTTCTATGGGTTTTTTAATCTGATACTTATAGTACGTGTTGTTGACTAATTAGACCTTTCCACCGCACAGTGAATAGTTTAATTATTTATCTACAACAATGAGACTCTCAATGTGACAAACATGAATACATGTATACGAATTCAAATGGACCCCACCTCCACCACCACCAACGAAAGAAAAAGGGACTAAATACAAAAAAAAAAAGACTATTTGTGCATTTTGTAATCTGGCATAGGCCTTGCATTAGCTATTCAATGTACAACGAAATATAAATACTGTTGTAACGCAGAAGAAAGATCAACACACTGAATGTTAACGAACTGATTAACACCTTTTGCACACAACACGGCAGGTGGCTGACGCAACACTGCGTCGGCGACTATTACGGCTTGACGCGTCGTGTACGAGAGAATACAAAATGGACAGTTCATACATTGCTTTGAACATAATATTATAGGCTTTGAATTACTAGCGTACGCAATAATTGCTTTTACATGATCCATTAGCGCATATAATAACGCAATTGAAATGACGCCTCCTGTGCAATGAGCAAATGATGTCGTTTCACTTTTAGAAATGAGAAGACTAGTTGTTTCGATTACGTTTTTTTTTTCGTTACTTTCTGACTTTCTCTTTGTGTTTGTCGTCTATGACATGTTAAAGCGATATCTGGCCTTAAATAGGGCCTTGTACATAGGCCTATATGATGCGGTAAAACCGATGTTTCTTTCTATCTGAAAGTCAGTGGCCGGATCCCCCTCCCTCCCCAAAAGGGAGAAATCTGGCTACAGCTCCCGCCCACCAACGGAACTTACGATAACCAAGAGTACATGTATACTGAAAATAATTGTAAATATATAAAATATATGTCATGACAAGTCTCAATAAAAGGCATTTGTATTTTTTTTTCTTCAAATGGTAAAATGTACGGTCAAGAACGACAAGAGTCCCCTCGCGTACTCGCAAAAGCCTGAGTATTCATTATTTACAGGCCTGTAAAAAAACAAAATGTTAAAGGTATATGTCCCAGTTGCAGTCAACATCAAATTCTGAAGAAATTTGCAGGAATTATAAATATGTCACGTATGTTTTATCTGTAAAATGTAAACGTTAGCAGTGTCCTATTATTCAAATTATGCAAGGAAACCGGTTTACTTTCTAGACTTCTTTTTTTCTTTGGTAATAACATGTACATAAAAATGAGTTGTAAAGGGTAGATGAGCATTTGTTTACATCAATAGCCCACTTTTTGTAATGGCCAAAATTAAACTGGTTGAATCTTTGCGCAGCACAAAACGTACGACCATTTGGTAAGAAGGTCTGAAAATCAAACTATTTACTAAAAAGATTGCAATACCTAAAGTGGATTCGACTACTAATGGTCATTATTTTCCCTCAAAAAGACATTTTCAAGCCCTTTCGTTATGAGGGAAGTTCTAAATTAGTATTATCTTTCAAATTCCGGTGGAATTTAACCTTTTAATTTTGTTGGCCTGTAACCCTACACTTCGTTTATATCGACGAAAGTATACTCAAAAACGTGATAAGGTGATTACGTGAATGATCGTTACGTGAGTGATCCATACTCGAATCGAGGCTGTGTGCATCTATTGTACGAAGCCGTCGAAGGCAAAACAAGAAAGAAAGAGGTTAGATCAAAGTGTGTGTCAGCTATCAGATGAATGTACTTCGTTTAATAGGTATTAATTTGAACAATCAATCCCTTGTGCTCTTCAATACTCTTCATCTTGCAGCACGTTTAGTACGTACTTTCAAAACCAAAAAAATCAGCGGAAACAAAGAAAATAGAAGTGGAATAGGTTGCGAGTGAAGTACCTTGGAATCCCATTCTTCCATAAATGTGCTGAACACATCTCAAGTGGATGAAACCAACCTTCTTCCCACACAAATGAAACCTCTTGAAATAGTATTATAGATTAGTGGTTCTATGTATGTCAATAATAGACAGCCTTTGAATAATGAATGCACTCCACATTTCTACCCTTTCAGGATACTAAAAATAGTAGTAAAACAAATGTCCGGAAACACTCGAATGGTATTGATAAACGCGGTCTACCTGTGTGGAGTGAGTCTGCTATAATTTTCGATTCTTCCTCAATTTTTCCTAACGTTTCCTGTATTGGCACGCCTTGATCAAAGCAAACGTGTATTTAAACTGACGGAATTCTAAACAGAGAAATTTAGACTTGACCATGCAAAATACGCTCTTTCGCTTTCCAGCAAAAGTTGGAGAAGCATTTTTGTTGAATATCCTTGTAGTAAGCTTTGTGCTATATGAATCCTGGATAAGATTTTACAGATATTTGATTCAACATTAAATGATCGTCGATTTAGTAGGTGTGTAGAGAGCTTTCTGAAGTATTCAATTTGATCGTGAGATTACCTTTTATGGACAATGTTTGGATTTTCTTTTTTGATCTTTTATGGCGTTTTTGCATTGATGAACATCTCATCAGCCCAAGATACACGTAAGTATAGTATTTGTGTTCTTCTATGGGTGTTTTAAAAGTTTTAAAAGTCTGCTGGTGTAGTTATTGTAGATCTACACTAGGCTTTTGATTTGGTCAATGTTAAATGTCTTCTTGAATAGGGATCAACGGGACGCCACTCAAATGGTTTAAAAACTACCTTTAAGATCGGAGAATTGTAACTTGTATCTGTATAGGTATAACTGTATTTTCGAAGAACCACCTATTGAGCTCGGGGTACCCCAATGATCTGTTTTGGGTCCATTGTTATTCATACTTTTCATCAACGATTTACCCTCAGTATTTCATTCATGCACACTTTATTTGTACGCAGTTAACACCGTGATTTACTTTTCTCATTAAGACCCACATACAGTTCAAAATTCAATTAACCCTAAATTGGGAATTGGTCAACATGAACAAGTGGATTAGCAGAAATAGACTGAAGGTTAATTATGACAAAACCAAGAGCATACTAATTTGGATAAAAAAATGATCAAAATGTGTAACAGACTTAATATAAGTATCAACGGTCATGTAATCAATCAGGTAGGATTCTTGAAATATACTGTGTACATTGATGCAGAACTGAAGTGGGATGTACATGTAAATCATCTTTGTAAACAAAGTTGGTCGCATGGGTTCATTTCTCCGTAAAACTTATATACCATACTGTTATTCTACCTCATCTAGATTATGAGGACATAATATGGCAATATTTCTATGAAAAATACATTAATCAATTTACACAAGCTACAAAATTGAGCAGGAAGAACTATTCTGAAAAATAAAGCCTCAATTACATTTTTCTGCTACTTCAATGCATGAAATACTGCAGTGGGAGACATTAAAATCTCGCCAGATATTAGGGTAATAATTTTCAAAATCCTCAATAACATGACATCAAATTATTTAACTGTAAACATATTTTATACCCCAAGACCTTATCACCTGTGGTACAGTAATCTTTCCCGTCCGAAAGCCCCGGCCGAACAAACAACAGCAAATGCGTTTTTTTTTCTACAGGGGCTAAGTTATACAACAGCATCCCCAACCTACTCGCAATTGCACATCTCTTTCTATATTCTAACGATCTCTTTCACGACAAATAAAATCGAATTAATGATATAAGACCTTAATATAATTTTCTTTGTTCTGCTTTAAATACAATTATTCTTGTTGTTTTGCTTTGTGCTGTTCTGCCCCCCCCCCCCCCCTTCTTCATTTTCCACTACTTCTTCTTTTCCTTTCTGGTCCCCATGGAAGACTAGCTGCACTACACAGTTAAAATTTGTGTGAACAAGTTGTTTAAAAGTTTAAACAACCTCGGATTAACGGGTGACCTGATCTGAGAGTTGTTTAAAATGTTAAGCATCTCGAGTTGTTTAAAGTTTAAACACTTAGTTGATCAACATTTTGAACAACTTGTTTAAAATCACAATTTAAACAACCGGTGTTGTTTAAAGACGGTTGTTTAAAAAGGAGCTGTTGTTCAGTGGGGGTTGTTTACACCAACTGGGTTGTTTGTTTAAAAAGGAGCTGTTGTTCAGTGGGGGTTGTTTACAACAAAGGGTTGTATAATGGGGTATAATTTGGGTTTGATACTCTGAAAAAGTGCACCACTACTTCTGGGTCTCTATATACGTATATGAAGACTAACAATATGGTAGGGTAATTCTGCATATTGGAGACTGAGATGTTAGAGACTGAGATGTATGACTGAGACGGACGTGTAACTTGCTGGGCTCCTGCAGCCACCACCCTATTTTCCTCAAAGACATTTTCCCACCGACTATTATTTTATATTGAATGAACTTTATCCTCCTGCTCTTTCTGCTGTATTTCATCGGTATAATAACTCATTCCAGACTTCACTTTACTTTTGAAACATGATGAGTCGCGAGCTACGCTCTCTAAGATCTAAGTCTACCACCACCGCAACCGAGAGTAACGGCGCCCGCTCATCGGTCACCGCCCAACCCCTCAAACCGGCCTTCAAACCTACTGCGGCGATGGAAGGATCCATCCCGGGCGCTAAATTTTTTTTCCTACGAACTTTGAGCTCGCGAGGGGAACCTGCGCATGCGCACTTGCGAAGGAAACCAGCGCATGCGCACGTGGAATCCGGTAGGGCGGTCAATAGGGTGATAGTAATTATACAAAGCAATCTTTCATCAACTCATCGTTAGCTCAATCGGTAAGGACAGCGTGTTACAAATAGAACCTTGGAGTTGCCGTGAGGGTTCAAATCTCAGTTTATTTAGTTTTTTACCTTTATAAATAGTGAGGCAAAGCAATAAATAATCAAAGTCTAATTGTTTGTGACCTCCTTGCATGCGTCAAGTATAACAGTTCGTATGTGAGCATGCGCCAGGTATAAAAGTTCGTAGGAAAAAAAAGTTCGCACCCCGGACGCGAAATTTTTATTCCCAAACAGGTTTGCGATTTCTTATATTTTCGTTCTTCTCAATGGCTGATATGTTCTACGTCATTAGCAGCTTGGAAAGAGGTCACAGACAATTAGACTTTGATTTGTTATTGCTTTGCCTCACTATTTATAAAGGCAAAAAACGGAATAAACTGTTACTTGAACCCACAACTCTATGATTGTATTACGCTGACCTTACCGATTGAGCCAACGATGGGTTGATGAAAAGTGATTCTGCATGATTTCTATAACCCTATCACTCACCGTAACGGTTACGTCATTGCTAATGACGTAACATATCAGCCAATCAGATGACCGGAAATATTAGCATTGGCAAACCTGTTTGGGAAAAAAAATTAGCACCCCGGACCCCGTCCCGCAACTTACCACCGAGACAGAAGAACCGACCCTAGCCGACATCATGCGCACCATAAATCGTTCTTCGAAAGATGTTTGCGCTAAACTCGATAAGCTGAGCACTGAGGTCGCCTCTATCCGCATGGAAGTAGCTGATCTCGAGGACGCGGTTGAAATGAATTCCAGCAAAATAGCTGAGCTTGAGACAACAGAAATTCCGCATCTCCAGCAGCGATTTGAAAGTGAAATCAAGAAAATGGAAGATAAACTCACCATTATGGAAATCTACAACCGACGAATGAATCTTCTTTTCTATGGCATAGAGGAAAAGCCCAACGAAAATGTGTTTGCGGTTCTAAAAGAAAATTTCACTTACCTGGGAATCAACGAGTCGGATGCTAACAACATAGCCCTCGTGAACGCTCACCGCCTCCCCAGCCGACGTGTCGGGGAACGACGGGGGCCTATTAAACGCGATCATAGCGAAGTTTGTGTACATGCACGACCGGGAGAGAGTATTGCGTTCCTTTGAGGACCGCCAACGCCATCGTGGCGGAACGCCAACCCCTCACCCCCGGCCCATGGCCGGCCCTGAACGTTGGATCACCGTTCGCGCAGACCTTCCTCCAGCCCTAAAGGTTCAACGCGGGATCCTAGCTACGAAAGCATATGATCTTCGGAAGAAACAAAATTTGTCGACGAAGATAGTGGTTGTCGGTGCAAAAATTTACCTGAACTACAAAGAAAAGAACGCTACAACCTGGCAAACCTACAAGGACTAATCAGGTATTTCCCAGCTTCCATCTTCTTTTGCCTGTAAAGCATAATACCTAATTTTTTAAACATAGGTGTCTTCCCCCATTTTGACCGATTACCTATAAAAGTAATGCTATGTAAAAATGTCATTTTAAATTTCACAGCATTTATGTTTTCCTTTTCGTGACAGCATTCGGAGATGATAGCCATTTTCTTTAAAAAAATGCACTATCATTTCATGTATTAAATTATTTTGTATTCATTTAACTTCGTTGCCATTCGGTGGTCTTCAGATGCAATTAAGTCGCATCTCAGTGTCATTGAGTGAAATCCAGTTGGATGCAACTCTGCTTATAAACCTTTAAATGATCAATAACTATTGTATACTTAAACTTCATTGCATTTCATTAAGATTAAGGTGCAGTTGGTCTGCTTTTTCAGTTTTTCAGTTGAATGAAATTCAGTCGAATAAATTCTTGTTTATAAAACATAGAAATAAAAAAAAATTATGATTAATAGATATAAATGTAATCCTATTATCATTTATTGCATTATATGGTATCTATTGAACTTCATTGCTTTTTAGCAGTATAGAAATGTGTTTAAGTTATATTTGAATTGAATGCATTTCTGTTACTAAACATATATATATATATATATATATATAAAATGTCACTGCACTTCAATTGAATTACAAATATATAAATCATGTAAATCAAGTTACAATACAATGTAACATATCTGTTCTTGTTTAACATAATGACTTATAATACATGAAGTTAATAATACAGTATATTATAGTACATCCTAAGATGTAAACATGGAAAGCCCGATCATGTACTTATTCGGTATTCAGTTCAATTTTATAGTCTTAACAATTGAGTGACTGTATGACGCCAATTAAATTGGCCGTTTTCTCTTACGTTTTCTCTTACCATCACAAGCCTCGCTGGTATTGACTCCAAACTGTAAGCTTATTTCGTTGGTTTGAAAATTCAATGAAACTGATTTTGTATGCCTCTAAGATATCCTTGTCTTTCTTGTGCAAAAACAGTCAGAAATAATCAGAATGCTGTTAAATGTGTAGTCTGTAATAGTTGGATTCATCTTTCATGTTCTTGTTTAGGTCTGGATTTTTTCAATTCTAGTCAAGACTGGATTTTTAGTAAGTGTATTTTTTCTGAATTGCCTTTTAATTTTCAATCTCAAGATATCTGTGGAGAAAAAGATAGTAATATTCATTCCGTATTGTCTGATGTTCAGTCAAACCCAGTAGTTAGTGATTGCCTTCATAATAATCATGGTAATCTAGTTCCAGCTAAGCTCAAAGAGTTATTTGCAAAGGGTACGAAAATGGTACAATTAAATGTTAGAAGTTTATTGCGAAATGTTGATGAATTAAGAAAGTTATTCAACAAATATCCAATTGATATTGCAGCTTTCAATGAAACTTGGTTGGACGATTCCATTATGAACAGTGAAATAGATATTGATAATTACAAAATCGTTCGTAAAGACAGAAATCGACACGGTGGGGGTGTCGCTGTTTATATACATGATAGCATTGATTTTGAGGTTTTAAATCATGAATCTTTACATAATTTGGAAGCTACAGCAATCCTCGTTCGAAATAAATTTTCTCACCCCTATGTCTTTATTACTTGGTATCGTCCTCCCAATAGTTACGCTGAGCTTTTTTGTCATTATGAATCGCTCTTGTCTTTTATTGACAGTTTTAATCATAGTACAGTCATTATGGGCGATTTTAATTGTGATATTCTAAAGACCCCTTTACATAGTGAAACTAAGAGATTGATGCAAATACATGATATTTATTCTCTTGAGAACATAAATGTCACAACTAGCACCCGTGTTACTGATACCTCATCTAGCCTAATAGATCTGATGGTTACTAAGAGGATTGATCAAGTTAAGTTATCTGGTGTTATCAATATTGGATTAAGTGACCATTCACTGAATTATGTTGTTTGGGGACTACCTTGTACTCACCATGTTCCTCGTACTATAACGTATAGAAAAATGAAAGGTATTGATATTGTAAATTTTTGTGAGCAGCTTGATAATCAACCCTGGGAGAATGTTTACTTAGCTCAAGATATTGATGAAACCCTTCAGTTGTGGGAGAATTACTTGATGGAAGTTGTCAATACTATTATGCCCTCTAAATCCAGAAGAATCAAAACTAAAATTTCTCCTTGGATGACTTCTGAAATCATGAATTTGATAAAGGAACGTGATAAAGCCAAAAGAAAAGTACGGAAAAGCAAAAATAACGATGCTATGAATTGTTATCGTAAGTTAAGAAATAAAGTAACTTTTGAAAAAAGAAAAACTAAAAGACAATATTATGTTAATAAACTGTCCTCTGCTATGGGGAGATCTACTGAGGTTTGGAAGGTTTTGAAGACTGTTTTGCCAACATCTCGTACTAATAGTACTGAAGCCCATGTAAATGATTCTGATATGAGAGCTAATGAGTTTAATCTATTTTTTTCTTCTATGGGTGCAGAGTTAGCCTCTAATTTTCATGATCCTCCACATTCAATAAATGATGATGAAGTGATGTTTACGTTTCATTTAGTCACTGAAAATGATGTTCGAAAAGAACTAATGAAATTGAAAGATAATACTTCTGTGGGTTTAGATGGGATTTCTTCCAAAATTTTGAAAATGTGTGCTCCTGTTATTGTTCCATATCTTACTCACATAATTAATAGATCATTCCTCGAGTACAAGTTTCCAAATCAATGGAAGAGATCAAAAGTCATTCCCATTCATAAATCTGGCAACAAAAATTCCCCAAATAACTTTCGTCCTATCTCAATACTACCTACGGTATCAAAATTGCTGGAAAGATTTGTTCAGCGGCAATTAGTATCTTTTTTAGAAGAAAACAAACTTTTATCAGCAGAACAATTTGGCTTTAGAAGTAAACACTCAACAATAACGTCTTTGGTTAAAATTACAGATAGATGGATAAACGCTGTTGATCAGGGAAAATATACAGGAGCAGTATTTATTGATCTTAAAAAAGCTTTCGATTGCGTTGATCCTGACTTGCTCCTCGAAAAGCTACGTAATATTGGTATAGCTGAAGAATGTTTGCCATGGTTTAATGATTATTTACATAACAGGTTTATTTCCACTTATTTTGGTTCAACTCTTTCATCTCATTTGCCCATTTCTTTTGGTGTACCGCAGGGTTCCATTTTGGGGCCTTTGCTTTTCATTATTTTCGTTAACGATTTAACTCAATATACACATTATTGTTCCATTCAACTTTACGCTGACGATTCTGTTCTTTATTTTTCAGGTTTTAATGTGGATAGTGTTCAAAATAAACTAAATCATGACTTGTCATATATTTATAAATGGATGTGCGATAATAAGTTAACACTGAATTTTGATAAGACTGTATCCTTACTCATAGGCTCTAGACATATGTTAAGTAAATGTAATAAATTAAATGTATATATAAATAATATTGCAATACAACAGACTGCCAGTGTAAAATATCTCGGGTTCATTATCGACAGCAAACTTAAGTGGGATGTCCATATAGATAAATTATGTAAGAGGGTTGGAAACCTAGTAAAATATTTGGCTAGACTACGTTATTTTATTAATGAGACGAATTTGAACTTGATCTATAAAGCAATTATTTTACCCCTTTTTGACTATGCAGACATTTTAATCGATTCATGTGATAATAAATATATTAAGAAACTGCAAACTCTCCAAAATCGCGCGGGCAGAATAATAATGAAAGTTAATCCATATGAACACATCTCTAACGCACAAATTCATTCACTTTTAAAATGGTCATCTCTCGAATCCAGGCGTAAGAAAAATCTAAATGTATTTGTCTATAAATCAGTCCATAATATGTTATCTCCCAGTATGAATGAAATGTTTCAACCCCCTTCTCATATTTATTCCCTCCGCAATTCCGGTAACTTTGTTCTCCCTAAACCTAGAACTGAATATTGTCGCAGAACTACCCAATACAGAAGCTCAATTCAAAATAATACTCTTTCTCCTACCACTAAATTACTTCAAACTGTTCACACATTCAAAAAGTATTTAAACAATACTATTCCAGACTTCTTGTAGCTGTATGTTTTTTTTTTTTTTTTTCTTTTAATAAATAATTTACTTGTTTAGCTTTCTTTCTTGTATATATATCGTAAATATTTCTTTGCTGTTTTTTGTTACTCGAATTTGCTCCTATCATTATTGTAAGTTCTTATTTTGCTGTAAGTTTTTCCTTACTTTTGTAATATCTATTTTCATGTTTTCTATGTCTATATAGGGACCCCTCTGTAAACCAGCATTGTTATGCTAACAACGCTGAGTAGGGCCATCCCTCCGTCTTTCTTTTTTATAAGTGTGTCTTTATGATTGTAAATATATATATATATATATATGTTGATGTATTTTTTTAAATGACGGAAAATAAATACAATACAATACAATACAATACTCTATTTTTTTAAAATTTTCATGGACTAGTTAATAATTTAGTACATGTAGTTAAAATATTACATTATGCAAAGTGATTCAATTTTGTATACTGATTGTTTCGATAGATTGTAATAAAAAAAAAATCCTTTAAATTTCCTATTGATTTTGTAATTATTGTAAAATAGTCTTAATATTTTTTAAATATTTCTTTTACATCCTGGTGGTGACTGTGAGCCACAGTCAGTCTACACCAATTTCCGTTTTTTCCCTTCTTTTTCTCATGCGTTGTCGTCTGTTATCATCATGCTTTAAACTTGTATTTCTTATGAATATTACGTTCCATGTTCTACACACTGTCTCAAGTGAAAGACAGAATCCATTCATCTTTGTAAACGATTTGTTATTCAAACCTACAAGCCATTATGCTTGCATACCCCTGTACGATCCAGTTTGTAAATTACGCAATTGCCTTTTGTATGTTGTAACCACTATTTGCATATCCATATGTTTTCCTAGTAAATTAAGACCAGTTATTTCTATACAAATCACATGTCTCAACAAACCAGAGTTACTGCATTTCTACCCCAACTGTTCCATAGTTATCAATGAATGATCACTTACATTTGCATGCCTTTGCAACCCTAAACGAGGATGAGTTGAACGACATTTTTTTAGTGAACAATGATCTTAGAAATTCTTCTCCCATGACCAGCAGAGAAGGTGCAGTCAACTTTGAATTCAATAGTATTAACTATCTTAATAATGAAATGCCTGAGCTCCAGCTTGATCTTGATGCAAACGATGTTTTTATAAATAATGTAACTTCTAAATATGTATTACCTACTCAAATATCTAAGATTGCTCCATCAAATTCCAAAAATACACTTTCTCTCCTGCAACACAATGCACGTAGCCTCAATAGGAACTTTGACCAATTCCAGTTATTCATTAATGATTTAAATGCAGATTTCTCAGTAATTGGCTTGTGTGAAACCTGGTTCACTGATTTACCCTCCTCGTTATTCTCAATAGAGGGATTTACATTGTTAACAAATAATAGGCAAGACAAAGTGGGAGGTGGGGTTGCTTTTTACATTTCACTTGACCTAGCTTTTGATTTAAAACCTGAACTAACTCGTATGAATAAAGACATTGAATGCTTATTCATTGAACTAAAAAATCCGGGTGACAAAAGTATTATAATAGGAGAAATTTATAGGCCTCCAAATTCCAATTTTACTGAGTTTATATCTGTTATCCAGTATATACTAGCCTCGCCTTTTCTTAATAACAAACCTTGTTTATTCATGGGAGACTTTAACCTTAACCTCTTCCACTACCAACAAAATACGAATAGTAGGGACTTCCTAGATATTTTACTTTCACATTCATTTATTCCAGCAATTACGAAGCAGACCCGAATTTCTGATCACTCATCAACCCTAATAGATAACATCTTTACTAATGTACATTCCCCCGTTTTCTCTGGCATCGTTGTCTCTGACCTGTCCGATCATTTTCCAATATTTTCCGTTATACCGAGCCTTACCAAATCGTCTTCATCAAGTATTAGAAAACAGAACCAATTTAGAGTGTTATCAGAGGCAAACCTTAATAGATTCAGAGAAAGTCTCTCGGTTATTAACTGGCAACAGGTATACAATAATGATGACTCTAATCTAGCTTTTGATAAATTCTTAGAAATATTTAATGAATCGTTCAATACCAACTTACCATTACAGCGTCCTGCTCAACCTAACTACAACAAGGTGCCTAGATCTCCTTTGCTTTCGAAAACTCTCTTAAGGTCCATAAATAGAAAAAACAGATTATTCTATAGATATAAAACTAAACCAAACGAAAAGAATAAAACTAAATATACTCGTTATCGGAATAAGCTAACTGTTATACTTCGCGTAGCCAAAAAACTATATTATTCCCGTCAATTCAATTCATTTAAGTCCGACATCAAAAGTACGTGGAAGGTAATCAACACAGTTTTAAACAACAAAAAGAAAAACCAATCTGACTTTAAAGATATTTATGTTGATGGTGAACATCTACAAAATAACACTAGTGTGGCAAATGCGTTCAATTCTTTTTTCGTGAACATAGGCCCCAATCTTGCCCGCAACATTCCAGATTCCAATCTACCATTCCATTCTTTTCTAAGAGGCACATTCCAAATAGTCTTTTCTTTTTACCTACTCATGAAACTGAAGTAATTGTTATAAACGTTATAACCGAGTGCGCGATCAGTGTCGCACTGCATGACGCGACGATTTTAAGTATACCTATATTCTGACATTTGCGTACAGATACTGACAATTTTAACCGTGAACTTACGCTATAAGTTAAAAACTTCAAATTGGTTAATAGAAAAGTGTTTTCAATTAAGCCATTGAATCCCCAGTCACTTAGAAGCGCGTCGGTAGCTTGGTCGGCCATGATGTGAAATAAAGCTTTTAGCCAACACGCACTTTACTGGCACGTGACACATGACGTCATATGTAAACAACACTGTCTAAAAGCTCTCGTATAGTAAATATAGCAGTCATTAAATTTTAAACAGCGAATGTTTAACAAAATTACTTTTGTTTCGAGCAACATTGTTTACAATTTGTTCAACTGTTGTTTAAGATAGTGTACAACTGCCCTGGGGGAAATGCGCTCGTCTTTGAGTGGTGTACATCCCCTGTATTGTGTGCAATGTACATACTACATGAGTGCGCGCTGCAGGAATCGCCAACACAAAGCAATGTGCATACGCTCGTTCTCACAGCCAGCCGCTAACCACGTTCGCACAGTCAAACTTTTAGACGTACTCTTGATCTCCGCTTATCCCCATTGCGGAGATTGCGGCCGCTCGAATTCGTGCTGCAATTGTTTCTGGGCGATTTTAATTAGGATTCTCATTATAAAATGATTTGTTAGGGTTCATTCAGTCCACGTTTAACTCGTATCAAGTAAGTTTTTGTCACATTTGTGAACATTTAGTGCTAGACATGTGGAAGTTTCCGAAACAGAAAATGGTAATTCTCCCAGACCTGGCGCCAAAACTAAAAAATGACCGGCGCCCGGTACTCATTTTCCCTGTCTTACCGGGCGCCAAAAGTCAGGGACCGTTGGGTAAAAATCGCCCGGCGCCCGGTTAAGAAAAGGCTTGCGCAGTAACATAACTCTTTGGTCAAATATTATATGTTTTAGCCGAATCTGACCCTCACACTTAAAACAGTGTGTATCAAATAAATGCAATTCAAATGCAATTCACTTCATTTTGTATCTTCTTCTTTATTCATAAATCATTGCCGGAAGTTTGCTTTGTCTACAATAACTACAGATAAGGGATAATATGACAGTACAGTATAATATTAACAAGATATAAAACATTTACAAAATGTAGTATGAGGCAGATTTTTGCGTGTATTCTCTATGAGACATGACTTTTTCTGAAAACTGGATTCTACATTCCCGTCTTTCACGAGCAATATCTCCGTCGTCTTAGCTTTGTTTTCGCTGAGCATCGAGTATGTTGTAGCTGAGACAATAAGCTATCACAAGTGTGACATTTATTTGTCGATCAGATGCCGGGATTATGCTCATATTTCACTTGCAAAGTGAGATTTGAGAATTTCATTTTCCGTTTACGTGTAATCGCTATGGGAAATGTTTTGGTATATCGGTAACGCACTTGACTTCCAACCTCGAGGTCCCTGGTTCGAGTCTGGGCGTCTCCAACAATCTTTTTTTTCTTTTTGACCTTTCACTGTACCATCTCCTTTGAATACTAAAACACGTAGAATCGCAAATCGCGTAATAAACAGCCATATTTACTTTATTATTACCCTATTTTCACTTGATCCATTACTTTTTGCATGTAATTCCTAAGGGAGTTGACTTTTTCTCAAATCTGGAATCTACATTCCTATCTTCTGCGAGCAATATCGACATTATTTATGCTTGGATTATGTTGATTTTCGAGTATGTTGTAGCTGAGACTATATGCTATCTAAATGTTTCCCCATTTTTTTCAATCAGATATCATCATGGTCTGTTGATGATCATCAACATCATCATGATCATCATCATCATCATCATCGTCATCACCATTACTATCAAGATCATCATCATCATGATCATCATCATGATCATCATTGTTTACATGTCTATATAACTTGAAGGCAGACCACCTTATTCGTCCTTGTGACGAATTAAATTCTAGTTGTTATTATTAGTATTGTTATTACTATTACTATTGTTATTATTATTATTATTATCATCATTATAATGTTTTTATTTTATTTATTTATTATTAATACTACTATTAGCATGCGTACGGTGCGGTTATCGGAGTTTTATGGGTGTTGGGGCGCTATGGGGGATGGGGGGGGGGGGGGGTACTTTTAAAGGTCAACTCGATCTATATCTCACCTGAGATGCAGATACACCAATGTTATGATGATTCGATACAACGTAACAAAAGCAAGTAGTATGCCCACAGCGATAGTGCTGGTCACTTCTGAAGGAAAAGAAAATGATTTTAGACAATAGACCCATTTATACATTCACAACACCACTAGGGAAAATTGTCAACTTTTGGGACTGCCATTTACATTCTGGAACCCAAAACCCGTCTGTGCTCTGTGCATAAGATTTCATTAACTTACATTTTCTTAGTTATATATGACAGAATATATTTATTTCCATAAATGGGTTAGATAGAAATATATTTGCAATTATATTTAGGGTGCATGGAACATTTTTTAGTGCAGAGCAAATGGAAGGGGGAGCTCGCAAGAACCATTACAGAGTTGCCAAATTGTGTTTGATTGATCGCAACTTCAACATTTCATAACATTTCTTACTTTTAATCGAATTTTACTTATCGAAAGTTCCACTCACCTGTTCCTCTAATTTTCTGCTTCTATAAAAGCTAAATTTATTATGTTCACAGTCCGTGAAGTTTGGTCACGAGTGAAATATAGATACGTCACCATATTTAAACATTATATGGGCTGCAGTTTACATATGTAGTATGTCATAATTCGCTGAGATATTGCAGACTTGGTGTAAATACTATCGATGTTATACAAGTATCGCGCACAGCGAATTGGATTTTACTGGTGATAGATAACATATTATAGTATTAATGACTGCTTTGAGAGAAATAGTTGTTTTATTACGCTCAAGGGAAGGTTAGAATTGTGCTATTCCCCGAGGCTTGCCGAGGGGAATAGCCCAATTGTAACCTTCCCGAGAGCGTATGAAAACAACTATTTCTCGAATATTAAAGCAGTCATTAATACTTTTATATGCCGAAAAAAAATAGACTAAAAAATAAAAAATAAAAAATATTTTTCATTTTTGTCGAAGACGGGATTCGAACTCTTGCGTACAAAAGGTGATGTAATTAAGGTAAGCGCCTCAGACCTCTCGGCCATCGCGCGGTGGTTACATGCTTGGCAGTTTTGTACGATATATACATTAAAATGAATTGAAACCGGCTTCGCGTGTGATCAATGCTTCGCAAAAGCTCCATATACGGACTCTTCTTTTACTTTTGCAATGCATATTGGCACGAACTTAGATCAAGATCTATCGGCAGATGTTGTTTTTTGGTTTTTGGAAGTTTATTTTCGTCTTCATGTCAACAATGCAAGATAAAATTGTCGGTAAGATCGATCGAGATTCAATTGTATTGAAATTATCGACCAATCCTTCGCACACATAAGGTATCCTCCATCGCTCAAACCATTTTTTAACATGTAAACCTATGGGGTAACCATGGAGTAACCATGGTTATTAAAAAATATTGAAATGTTTATGCATGGTTACCGGGAATTTTACAGGAACAGTTGAAGTTTATGAATGCAATTCGACCAATCAGATGGCTGGATTTCTTAAGTGAGGTATATAATTTATAATAATGATAATAATACATGAGATTTATATAGCGCCATTATCCATTTTAATTAAATGCTCAGTTAAATACCCGAACGGTGCAATATTTCCCACTGGAATCCATGTTTACGTGTCTTTAAAGACAGTGTATTCTGACACTAAACTTCAGGTTTACGTATTCTGGCATCTGCTGCTCATGTCCCGAAGTAGCCTATCCGATAGGCGTCGGGCTAAATGGCAAGTGTACTATGGAGACTGACATCGGCGCGGGCGACAGCCCGAGCGCCTATCATCACTGGTCAACTCATCATTATTCATATATGTGTATCGTATGTGTGACGAGCGTATTTCATGCATGATTCATAAGACTAGCCTTATTTGGTGATCGATCACTTTGATTCAACCAATCAAATATCATCTCCAAGTTCCTCATCGCTCATTGGCCTATTTTGGTCCATGCTACATAAATATTCATGACAGAGCTTCACAGGGGGTTCGTAGATTTTCTACGAACGAAACATCGTACATAAAAGAAAATAAAACTTTTCGCATGCACCAGTGATGATAGGCGCTCGGGCTGACGCCCGCGCCGATGTCACTCTCCATATAAACGCGTTTAGTATACTTGTACAGCCCGACGCATATCGGATAGGCTAGTCCCGAAGCGTCTACAGCCATATCCCACAATGTATGACGCGCGTGTGATAATGCTTCTGTACAGGAACCGGAAATCGATCTGTTGTACACTTTCACCGAAAGATGGCGCAATCAAAAAAAAAAAAAACGTTGCAGCAGTGGTAGCGATGTCGGTAAACTACCCTCCTTTTAACATTTTAAATGCCTGCAATTGCTGAAAATCGCCGAGTGGACGAGCATGATCACTATTTCTTTGGTTCTTACCAGATGTAGAAGTAGTAGTAGTAGGACTCGTATCAACAACCGTAGTAGGGGGAGGCGTCGACTGTACAACTACGTTCAATTAATAAAAATGTGTTATTTCAGCAAAAGAAGTTGATGAACAAAGAGATTCAAACACATTCTACACATACAAGATTTTAGAATATGACATGTTATAATATTGATAGCTCATAATAATAATAATAGCCACGCAAATATAAAATACGAACAAAGAATTATGCTATGTTGGACAATGAATCATATGCACGTATTATAAATTTGGAGTGAGTATATGTTATATTGAAGAAGGAAATTCATACAATACAACACTTGCAATATTTGTTATACAAAATTGAGGGTATTTACCATCACATGGATTCAGGCCACTCGATTACGTTCAAGTTGCCGTGAAGGATGCACCAAGCTATTAAAGACAATGCAAATAATGGATACGCACAGGGAAGAATGGTGCGCAGTCTTAGACCCCCTTTACAGTGAGCAAAAATGCCGGCCTAGCACTGTAAACGCGCAAAAAGCCAAATGCGAGGCCAAAAGTATATATTTTAACCCCCCTCAACAAAAATTAGTGTTTCTCCTCTCGAATCATCACCCTCCCCCCCCCCCCCCC
>JAVYIG010014183.1:0-43000 GCA_035222895.1 Strongylocentrotus droebachiensis
TCCTGCTTTTGCATGAACGTCGCCAATAATTTATAATTGGCTCGCTGTGACTTTTCCATTCATTTTTCCTCTCGTGGTGTGGAACATCCAAACATCAAAAGCTGATTTCCATAGGCCCTTAGGGGTCCACTAGCACTGTGACTTTGGCAAAAGTGCTAAAAAAAGAAGCATCTAGTACAAGTATGTTTTGAACAAAATGCTAAGAATCCTCAAGTTGTTGATCACTGTCCCTAAAAACTGGGAGCAACAACAAATTTAAAGTAATCTTTTTCTGAAAACATGTATCTTTCCATTTGGTACATGTACTGAACATTGTAAGTTGTTTTTCCAGACTTTTATAAATGTGCATGAGTTCAAAATGCGTTCATCCAGGAATTATAAACACTTTTGTCATAAAATATACAACCTGTTGATAATGAATGACATTTTTTGTTAAACTGATAACAATCTGGCGGGATGAGCATCATGACTCCTCCGTTGAGTTATTTGTATTTTGTATTCATTCCATTTTAGAATTGAGTTCATTCCGGGGTGATGCCTGTGTGTGGAGACATATCTATTTTGACAGAGACGTCAGTATTGTTTCTGGCAACAACAGGAATGGGTTTATTGCATTTCATGACAAATGTAATCTGATAAACCTAGTGAATGCCCACAACCTAATAAAGTAAAAATTGATCGATAGATCCCAAAGCTAGAAAGCAGCATGTTTCAACCTACAACTGACAAAAGAACAAGTTCATTTGGGATCTAGTTTGTCAAATGAATCCTACATAATATTATTGTTCTCAAATAAACCTGAATGCACAATCAACACAGGAAAAGTAAAATGCTGAAAAATCAGTCTACTTTGTCTTTGTGAATGGAAGCAAGATAAGCAAGAAAGCATCGAGTGAGGCACTTCATCAAGATAAAATGTTTAAATTGTAAGAGCAAAATTTTTAGTTACATTTTCTGAATCCTTTTGCTAAAGACTGTACTGCACAAGTTTAGAACAAAAGAAGATAAATTCACTTTAAACTAAACAGCAATTAAAAAAAAAACTTTATCAATTAAAAATACCCAGTAAACTAGAAAGTGAGTACCTCTGACAAAATGAACATCAAAATCAACTATCAAATGTCATGTAATTGTTAGTGTCCGAAGTCATAGGGGAAATCACCCACTAGTAGAATGACATGACAACAAAAAGATGGGTTAATAATAATACCCTCTTGCTTGCCCCCGACTACTTTGATTGAAAAACAACAAGAGGTATGAGTATTTTTATATCATATTAATTACTCAACACTTTTGAAAGGATAATCCATACAGAGAGCAATTTGCCAGACTACAAAAATAGATTAGGTCTCACTAGGTTAAACAGTTGCTCTCAGCACCTCCTCACACGCAGAGATGAAGAAATACAAAGTCTTGAACAATGAAAAATAGAGATGGTTGATAAATGAACATAAAATACAATTATATTGTCCTCCTTTTTTCTTTCTTCTAACTTTTCATAAAATTTAGAAGTTAATAATTAAAATATTTTCTTATCAAAGTTATATGTAATATTGTAATGTTAATCAAATTACTCATTGTGATGTTAATATGCACCTAGAGTCCCAGACAAAAGATTCTTTCTATATATTATATTTTTATAGATTTTCACGTAAGAATAAGATACAGAATTAAAAGAGAATACTTTATATGAACATACATTCATGCCCTTGTTTATTTAAGATGTATAGAGATATACAAATATTTTCTGTGAAAAACAGGCAATACTGATTTAGACTAAAATGTAGACTAAAATAGTCTTCATTCTAGACTCTTTGCTGATCATTATGGTGTATTACAGAAAATGTCTTGGCAAGCAGACTACTGAAGATACTGATTTTGGAAATTTGGAAAGGAAAGTCGTGGTCAAAAACCTTGAAACACAAAAATAGCATTTCATCTTCCCCTTCCCCACTGCTATGTCCCCATTTCTCAAGTTCATATATTTGAGATGATCATCTTTATCTCTTGAAAATCAGAAACAGAGCAAACAATCTGACACTGCCAATAAACTCCTAGATATCGCCCACATGCAGGATATCCCAAGTTGTCATAGAATTTTTGAAAGTAGATATTTGGGCCAACTGCGTCCATGAGTGCATTTAGGAATTTCCTATCGCAATGGTAAACATATAAGATTGCTCTCCCTTTGTTCATGTTTCTCTATTTCCCTATGAATTGTAAATGGAGTTTCAAATGTTCATCATATTGTCTTAAATTTCACAAGATGACTTGACAAAAAGAAAACAAAAAAGGAAATAAAGTTATCCCTCAATCTTTTGTACAATCATGTAGTAACATCACAAGTATCCTAGGGAAATCCCTACAGTATTCTTTAAAACTTTCCTATGTAGGAGTTGAGGTGGTATACATGCATTCTGCATTCTCGAAGAACATTTCTTTCAAATATGATGCAGGACACTTTAGTATAGAATATCCTAGGTTCCCAGTGTGCATTGCTAGCATTTTTTGTTCTTTTATGTTGTTGTTGCAATAAGGTTTATAATCACAGTGGTCAGACCTGAAATGAACCTCAGCTCTGATGAGTACAGAGGAATATTTTACACTTCTAACATTGCTACAAGATTGATGAGTAGACAATCCAGCAAACCTCTACAGTGCATCCCTGATTAAACTACCTTTAAAAAGATACAGAATCTGTCATAGCATCAGTTCAATGACCCAATCATGAAGGGTATGTTTTAAGGGAGCAGTGACCCTTACAACCTCTCAATGAGACGGTTAATTTCCAGAGAGGAAGGACCGATAAGAACAAACATTTACCTGGAAGAGTTGCTTGAGGGAGAAGAGCGCTCGGCGAAGCTCTCTTCCTGACGAGTTCAGGAGCTTCTCTGTAAAGACAAACAAAATAAAAGATTTAATTAAAGTTTAATCATCATCTTACATGCAGAAAAACACGTTTGATGAAGAGATTCAACAGAATGGAGAAAATGTTAACAGTGAAAACAACATACATGTAGATATTAACAACAAATTCAAAAAACAAAAAAACTTACAGATACAATGAAATGAATAATGAATATTTACTGACATGAGTTACATCTTTTATAAATTCAATCAAAGATATGCACATCATTATGCAACTGTTTATGTTTATAAACAACAATGCTGTTTAGATTGGATATGATCAACGAAGTGACCTTTGGCCTTTAACCTTTGAAATTAACCTTTAACCTTTAACTTGAGAGCAGTGAGAGGAGTAATTACTGGAGACATCTAAGTGCCCTGTGGCAGAAGGTCCGACAAACCAATATCCTAAAATAACTATCTTGGAATAACTCTAAGGTCAGTCCAGAGATCACACCTCTGATATCACTGTAAAAATGTGTACCACAGTGAACTTGTTAGAGTTCATTATTTCCAAGAGGTATTGATTAATGAATATACACAGTTCCAGAAAAGAGTTTTTGGATCCATGAATTTTATCAATGTTGTCTTAAACCAAGAGGATTCTGAAGCAGATTTCAAATTAAGCCACTGACGAAGAGGATTTGAGCAAATGTCTGTAAAATATACCTGAACACAGAAAGTGCTAAGAAATGAAAAATAAGATTAATTAATCCAACTACATTGTAGAATACAGCAATAGATTTGATATACCTTTTCAATCGCCTCCTAACTTGAACAACATTTTCTTAGATTCTGCTGATGAAGTAACAAATCCTGGGTCATTTACTAAATAATTTCTACACAAATGCTTTCATCCATTAAAGAATGAAAAGAAAAAAAATAGATATGTTTTATTATTCAATTGAATTTAATTGATTACAATTTTTCATAAATCACAAGAGTGAGGAAAGAATGGATATTGTATTGATGCTATCCTGTAGTGGATCCTCTGTCTAGATTGAGGTGTGTAGGAGTAATTATCACCTAATTACTTTGATCAACCAAGCAATCAATAACAATGGAAACCTCGTTAAACACCTCTTAATAAGAATCACATACCTGCTAACTCCTTCCCCTTCACGTTTCTAAAATGATCAATCATGATGTTAATCAAGAAATATTCCACAAATATACTACATCCATACAAGAATGAGACAACACAAGATGCTAGCAGTGGTTTAAATGTCTAACTGAAGCTGGATGAAATATTACAATGTCTACTTGAAGCTGGATGAAATATTACAATGTCCATGCACAATCGCTAGTGATTAATAATCCATATGAAAGAAAGTATATCCACTGTAAAAAAACTTGAGTCACAGAGAGATGTTTGACGAACAAGTCACTCGAAGCCTCACACCACCAAGTAATGAAGATTCCACTTGCAGCGAGTTGGACACAAAAATGGGGGGATCACGGAGGAAAAGGGGGGCTATTTACAATTCGAACAAACAGACAAAAATGACAGGCCGATTGTCGTCGCAGGGGGAGGGGGTGAGGTTTCGACTGTGAGCAAGTGGAGGAGTCCCTGTTTTTTAAGTTATGGCATCCTGTCGTGACGGCATTATTGCGTCGCCTATCTTTTAGCTTGGTCTGGAGGTTTCGCCGGTCCGGGATGGTTACTGGTCGGCTAGCCAGTGGAAGGGGAAGGGGGAACTATTACGAGTTTGGAATCGTTGTGCATGGCCATCGACACTGCACTGAGCATGAGCACTAGGTCCGCTATCTGTATCAAGACAGATAAGACTTAGTCTCACTTCAGACCTCTCAGAATAGTTTTTTCTAATACACAAGTTCATGTCACAAGATCTGTTTTCCTATTCATTGAAAAAGTTTCTGTATTATTTGTGGCTCTATTTCATCATTCATGGCATTCGTCATATTTCGATCCTTGTAATCAAGGCTAAACATTAATATACATGTACATGTACCTATCTTTAGTTTGTTTGTATCCAGTGAAAAAAATACACGGGGGCTCAGGGCGAATTTGCCCCCGAAATGCCCAAAAGAGCCCCCAAAAATCAGAAAAGAGCCCCAGTAAATTTGCATAGAGTTCAATGCAAAACAAATTTTAGAGTGTTATTTTCATGCAGGCAAGCTTGAAAAGTAGCCCCCGAAAAATAAATATTAATTTTTTCCCTGTTTGTATCTTACAAAATAGGACATACTTGTTTCAGTTATATTAGTGTTTTAAAAATTTCCTTGCAAACTTTAAATGATAATTGGAACTAAAAAACTTCTAGCTCCGGCTCTAGATTCTTGGTCCAATATCTTAAAAACTACAATCAGCTCAAAAGGATATATATCTCCCAAAACTACACATGCAATACAGCGCAGCAATGTATCACATGGATTAACAGGGTCTTATTTGATAGACTAGCAGCACATGTAGAGAGTGTGTGATGAAGGGGGGGGGGGGGGGTATGGAAGCATACCGACAGTGAATTCCTGAGATAGCTGGATGGAGGACGTAGGACAAAATAATTGAAGAATCAAGTTCAGTCTCCTGCCCTCTTCACACTGTAAACTTAATAGTAACCAAAAGAGATAACAAAGTACATTTGCATGTAGGCATATAGCTATAGCTTTAGCTAAATAACTATCATTTCTATATTCAAAATAGATTAAAAATTTGCTTCAGTTGAGCACAATCTAGATGTGTTTTCAATTTTGTCATGGTATTTCTTTATAATTAGATATAGCTTAAAGCTTTAGTCTAAAAAATAAAACCTAAATCTATGACATTAATCAAATTTGGTAAGATATAGACTTATTTCAATTATTTCAATATTTCATCAAAGCTAAATTTAATTGGCCTTACAACAAAAAATCAATATGACCCTTCTGAACTAATGGCATAAATTTAATACTAAGTAAGTTAAGTATATTATGAGGTAATAACTCCCATTGCAACACTATAGGTGGGAAAAAAGGATCTATAGAGAGTTGAAATAAATTCAGCACTGCATGTTTTGACTTAAAGAATGGCATGAGCATGAGTGTAACTTGTTGATATTCTCTGACTATCTATAGGAGTGTAGCTCTACATTTACCTACAATATGTATGTACAGTGTATACGTGTACATACTGCACATCTAAAGTCTGTGCACATCAAGGTAAACCATCTAAGAGTGTCCTGTTTCTTTCCGATGTGAATGGGGCATAGCATTGAGATGATGTGTGCCTACCGTATATCCCAACGGTGCGTGGCCTGGGTTAGAATGATCCCCGTAATAGCACGCAGGTCACTGTCAGCAGCAGCTAAATATACACCATTACAACAACGCCAAACCGCAGATTGACTAACAATAGTCTGGATGCGATTCAGTGTGAGATCATCTGGTAGCTTCCTGATCTCCACTCTGGAAGTAACAGATGCTACTCTCAGATCTAGCCAAGATGTAGACAGCAATAACCATCTGATTTGGGTCATTTCTTTAATAAAACTGACATTTGTTGTCATTCCCCAATACAGATGGCAACCCAGAGATCTCGTACCGCGGGGGTAGCTATAGCCAACAATGGCAGCTTTTTAAGTCAAAACATTTTCTCCCCGATTTTCTTTATTTAGATCTGATTTTCTGATTTCTAAATCAGATGTAAATTAGGTCGGTCTATATATCTCCTAATTACAGTTTTCAAAATTTGTTAAACTATTATAGAATGTGAAATTTTCGGACTTACTTATATGAATTATCCAATTTTTATCTGAGAACCGCGAAGCAGTACGTTCATGCATTCGAAATATTACCCGGCGGCCGATATATTTCCGGGTCCACCTACCAAAACATAGCCAATGGCCAATCAGAGCACTCGTTTCGTGGGAGTTCGTTGGTCAAGCCGGGCCGACTCGTACGTAGTAGCTACGGTAGCTATTGGACGTTCGAAAAGAAAAAATGAATATTCATCAACTAAAACCAAGACGGATAATGTTGACGACGAGACTTTCTCGGATTAATCATTAATTTAGGATCTAAATGAGCAACCTATCGTAAGTCAAATAAGCTAAATATATGTTATTTTTAATTAGACTCTAATTATTGTAATATTACTGCATGTATGAGGATGTAAAGAGTGAAAATCTCGTAGCATATCTCATTCATCGCGGTCCTGCCGAACCGAACCATTGGTTCCGTACAGTCCCTCGCAGAAAGAGGTCCCCAGACTTCAGTCTCTATAATCGGAGGTCTAGTGGAGCCAGACGTAGTCTCAGTGGAACAACCGACGATTAGAGAGACTGAAGCTTTCGGTCTAGCCAAGATGATGCATAGGCCTACTTATACATTAAAGATAACATGTAGGACTTTCCTGGACTTCTATGTGTGTTTGACTTTAATAGTCAATGGTCCTTGCACACTGCGTACTACATGTATATTCTCTTCACGATATTTATGTCCAGAGCCTTGCCTTTGATTAAATGTGATTATTTATCTATACAAATTCATGCATAAAGAATAACAAAAGCTCATTAAACTTTTATTCCTTTTACTCTAGAATTTCATGTATATAATCCAACTGATTAAGCCTACCAAGCCTAAAGTAAGTTGGACTGAATTAAGTCCCCTAAAATACCTAGTACATTAATATATGCATGTACATTGTATGTGTGTTACATCACGATCAATTTGTATTCAATGGATTCTCAACGAAGTTGCAAAGTTTTTGCAAAGACATTCCTTAAACTAATATGTCTACCAGTCAATTAATAACATTTTTAAGACAATTGAGGTGTATTCTATGCCTAGATAAACATTAACAAAAATATCCATACAGAAAATGGATGATAACTTGAAGTATGGAATATAACATTAAGGGCCATGATCAAGTTGTCATCATCTCCATATCATCTGTTTGGAGCCAGAAGGGCTTTAACTTATATACTTTAACACAGAGATAATGCCCTTCTGGCTCTGACAAGATGATGAGAAAGCTGATCACATTGAGATGCCATTGAATGAAGGATTATAGTTTGAGGAAGGTGAAACTGTACACAGTTCCATCATCACTACTGTGGCTGGTATCCTTGTATATACTGGCCTTAAAGGGGATGTCGATCTACCCTGATATCAAGCTGGTTTTAGTCAAAGCAGAAAAATGAGAGAAACAGATCAGTGAAAGTTTGAGCAAAACCGATTAAAGATAAGAAAGTTATGAATGTTTGAAGGTGCAATCAATAAAACACAAATTGCCAACTCTGTGATGTACGTATCTTGAGAGGTCATTTCTCATTTGATTGTAATTAAAAACCTTCAAAAATGTATATTTTCCCTGAAGAAAATGTTCAATCATAGTATCATACATTTATGCTTTCATACTTTTTCCTTTGAGCAATGAGTTCCAATCTACTTTGGATATTGTGAATCTAATCTAACGCATGTAGCAAATCAACTAGGGGTATCTTTTTTGTTTTTTAAAGAACGAGATATTTGAATATTTGTAAACTGAGTTCTGAAAATAAACATACCAATTGTGAACATATCAATTGTAAATAAATATAGAAAACAGAATTGATTTGAACTTTTTGCTGCTGCTCTCTTGCTATCTTAGCAAGTGTTTCTCTCTTTTTAATACATAAACTACTAATACAATGCTGTAAAAGGTAAAAGTATATGTCTAATGTGAAACCCTTGAGTTGATGGAAATTGTCTAATTAGTTTGGATACTTCTATCAGAGTACATGTTGATGTAAAAGCCTTTATGTGGTAAAAAATGTCAAACCATTTTTGAAATATGTAAAGTAGAGGATACTGTACATATTATGTACATCAAATTCCCACATGAAATCTTCTCTTTTGTTGGACATGAAAAATGATTGGGAAGTAAAAAAAAAGTATGTTGATTCTATTCCATTTACGAATAGGATGCATCAAAGAAGCAAACACAAACATGCTTCACTACAGAATACAAATGCTCTGTGGGGATGAAAAGAAAAAAAGAAAGAAAACTCTGCTACAGCTGTCTTTACACTTGAACTGTCCCTCAGTGGGATGCACGGGTGTGGAATCAATCTTCTAGAGCTCTGATTAATTTACCAATTCAATCTCCCATTTAAGATGTAATTGCCATCATGAGCCCAAGTAAATGACCCAATGACTCTTGAATAGTCACATCGGGTAATTAGATTTGTACGAGATGCAACATTCCATCAGACAGCTGGGTGCGCTATTTGTGAAAGCTCGTTTTCAACCATCAAAAAGGATCTGATAATATTGCATGCTCTCTCAGTGGTAAAGTTATGTGGTATACATGTGGTTTGGTTAGTATAGCTTGGCTTCTTTGAGGTGCTGAATCCAAATCCTGATTTGAGGAGGGAATAATTTTTGATTGTTTTGGTGTTTACTTTTTATTTTTTACTGGAATGGGATGAACATAAGACTCGAATTTATTTAAATAGTCATTTCAGAACTTTTGCAAAAGGTGTGTGTTATTATACATATAACAGAATCTTGTTATAGTACTTGCAGAGAGCCACAATAAATCATATAACTGTACACTGAATTAATGCCCTTCTGGCTCCCAGCGAACAATATAACAGTCTTGAGTTTTACCTACTAAGTAATCTTCAAGCATTAATAATGACACAGGTACAAGAAGACTCGTCCTTAAACTTGCTTCCAGTTATCAAGATAGTGCCATGGATCAGAATGGTGGTACAGTATGAAAATGGTATAAAGTTTAATTCTTCCACATCTTTTATCGGGACTAGTTCATAAGTTCTTTTACAGATCATTAATTTGATTTCTGATAGAGGTAATACTCAAAATGTCCATTTTTACATATACATGTATGGTACTAATTTTCATCTAAGGTTTCATTTCTCAGCATAACTCATCAACTCAAGGGCCCTGTTTCATAAAACTTGTTATCAATAACAAATGCTAAATTCCTATGAAAAATTTACTCTCAGCCAATCAAATGCCATGATTTCAGTAGCTTATAACAGTAATTGCAACTTGTCATTGATAACAAGTTTTGTGAAACTGGGGCCTGGGTGTCGAAGAGGAAGCTCATAACTTTCAGTGAGGGTGCTGCATGTAACTGATCTCATTCTCAAATTAATACCGTCTTCCCCTTCCCCTGCTGCAATGCCCCTTCACGAGCCGAGGAAAACAGAAGGCGTTTATGAACAGCACCCTCTATTGATCATAAACAAGACACTATTTCACCCATACTTCTTACCCTGCTACTTTATTTTTTCATTTATCTCTGGTTGCTTTGTGCATCTGAAAAACCGGAGAGAATTAGTAAAAAGGAATCTCATGAGGGAAATCTCTACATGCACACACTACCAAGTGTCCTAATACAGCACGCATGCTTGGATTCAGTTGAACAGCTGCCCTCTATAAATCACAACTTCTATCCATATTCTGTTAATTAAATTATGCTTATACTCTCTACATGTACCTCTTACAGGATAGGGAAATGAATTAAGAAACTGGGACAAGAATTTCCCCCTCCCCTTATTGAGGAAATAGCTTACTTTAAGCTCCAGCTCTGACATTTGTATGGAATATAATTTCTTTTAAGCAAACTATTTACAGTAAATTATGAAGGAAATCATTTCAAAATGTCTTTGGCACCAAAATATTCAATTTTAATATAATCTGTACACAATGATTGCAAGTCTTGCACCCTGTTCTCTGTCAATTTAGTAAATATACATACCCATTTCTAAAGTGAAAACATACAAGAAAAAATTAATTTTAAGTAATTTCTAATTAAATTTAATTGAAATTCCTCATGAAATATTCTTTAAAAGTTTTCAAAAAATATTTGTATACTAACAGATGAAGACACTTCACATTTGTTCAAAAGCTCCATCAAAGAAATCTATTCCATCATATAATGCATGGTCACTCTCAATGAATACACAATTCTATTTTTTAAACAGACTGAATGGCACCTTTAAAAACCCTTTCATACAACCCAAAGTCCATAAAAAAATTATTTTAATTCAAACATTATAAAAGTATGTACAAACCAAATTTAGCTTAGTTCAAGAATCCCCAAAGTTCTATTGTGTACATGAATCTTATATTTCTAGAGAAGAGAACAAAATTCTACTTGACAAAATTGACCCTGAGACTTATACACCATGACAACCTTTCAAAGAACTGTGCCACACGTCAGCCACCCAAGAGATACTGTCCTTCGACCTTTCTGCTCAGGATCTTGGGAAATTCTCTCACGAACGTACCAAAGACGACAAGCCCCTGACAACTTAATCGGACTAATTTTGACTTGGGCGCATCCAAAACTCAGCTCTAGATAATCCCATCTCAGATCTTTACGTCTGATACAGGATGAGCCCTGTGGATTCTGACAGCTCTGAATAAATATTGCATGATTTGTTTTTTCTTACGATACACGTACACCCTGTAAAGTCAAGAGACTGCTAAACTCAAATCAAACCGCCATGCATAAAGCATCCAGAATGCATCCTTTGCTCCTGCTTCTGTTTTAACAAATCCAGCAGTAAAACAAAATCTAAAGTAAATTTACATCCTAAAATGATGGTATGGTATAATTTATACCGGTAGTCTAATATCTTGGCAAAACAAAAGGAAATTCCATTTTTTTTTTTTTAATTGACTGCTTGTTTTTCAAATCAGTTAAAACTATAGCTCCTCTGTGATCTCGAGCCTGCACTATGCCCCTAAAATTTGTCTCGGGGCAATACAATGTAGCATCATAATGTAACATTTAAATTGTCACCATGATTTACATGATTATTTTTGCATATTTCCATTACATGTACTTGTTTGAAAAATCTGGTCTTATGAAATCTTACAAACCTTTAAAGTCTTTAGAGTCTCTAGAAAAATACAGATTGTTAAGAAATGACAACAAAGCAAAATCTATGTATTGAAATCAACCCCCCCCCCCCCGAAAAAAAAAAAAATCTTCTATCGATGGGTTGTATTTGTAATGCAAAATACAGAAATACCAGATTAAATTGGCTTTAAAGTAGCTTTGAAAGATAAAATATGATTTTCTACCTGCTTACTATCCAACAGTTACTGCAAATTTAAAATGAGGGAAAGAGGGTCTAGAATTCTTTGGGGGACTAAATACACAACAACTGTTGTTTTTTCTTGCTAAAAATAAACTAATATCTTCACTTCTCACTAAAACTTCATGTGACAGCGTACTAGAAAACTAGGTGACTAACTAGATCATGACCTGAAACAAAAGCATTGTGTTGTAATAAAAGCAGACAGATCCCCTTTCTTAAAAAATGAGTAATATTACTAAGATAAAGATCATTGCTATATCAACACCACGGGGCACTGGCAACACATTACGGTATCATCTTTAAAATGTGAAGAACATGTTGACAGTTGCCATGACGATGACAAGGATGGCACCTGGATATCATCTTAACTAACGAGGGCTTCCTGGTTGATCAAGGTTTCAACATGAAATCAAGGTAGAACTCAATCTAGGCGGGCCGGCCGGCCGGGTGTAAGCATTTGCTTGAGGATAATACCAATCTTGTCTTTCAGAGCTTTGCATTCATAAGTAAATGGCTCAAGTTTTGTAGAAAAATGAAGCTTAAAGTTGGTGTTATGATATTTGCACTGACAGTCTGACACTCTTTACTCCAGGCTATATTTTGGCAAAGATGTGGAGTTTGGGCTTGGGGTGGTGATTGGGCTTGGGGTGGTGATTGGGCTTGGGGTGGTGATTGGGCTTGGGGTGGTGATTGGGTTTTGGATTGGGTTTGGGGTAAGGGATTTGTAAAAGTGGCAAAGGTACATGTAGTGTTGGGTCAAGGGTTGAAGTGCAGAATTCACTTAGGCCGCGTTCATGCTTGATTTTGACGGCCAGAATCAGGCATCTGTTACGTGTTTAGTTTAAAACACGATTGCGTTCATGCTCACTTTTGTAGAATCACCGAAAAACGGCGATCCCGAACGCCGATCGTAAACTCACAAAAAGATGCGTTTACAATTGTAAACGCGTTTAAATGGGGTCAACGCACTGACCTCTAGTGGGTCTACGTAGCATGCACAGTGAAGGTCACACAATGCCACACAAGGAGAATTGCCTGGATGAGCCAGAGAAGTAAGCATGAACAGCTACACCGTGGAACTGCGATCACGATGAGCGTTTACGATGAGCGTTTCAGATCGCTCATTCTACCTTCAAAATCAAGCATGAACGCGCCCTTAGTAAATGGAAATCGAGCACTGCAATTTCCACCAGAGCAGGGGTAGATAATGGGGGTCATGGGATCCGCTCCTCCCCCCCCCACCCTCTTTTTTGTAAGAGATTTGGGGAAAATTCCCTGTTCCCTTTACAAATGTGCTTGATAATCTTCTTCTTTTTTGTGGTCAGAATTTTGTGGGAATTAGATCCCCTCTACAAAATCCCAGAGCTTCCCCTACAAAGCATTGTGTCATACCATCTTCTAGGTAGGTATATTCAGTATTTGTAGTGAAAATATCATCTAGATTATATTCTTCATAACATTTGGGATGTCTCTTAAATACAAAATCATCATATTTTAGTTGTCAAAAGGCCTACACTTGTGACAAGTGAAATTGTGTAAACCGCATGGACCTGCTGGCCTTTAATATGCCACAGATGTACATTGTACATACATGTACATGTATAGCTATTAAGTTTTATGTTATAAACATGTTTGTTATATATTCAAGTACAAATCAATGTACATTGTAATACATTCTTGACCAATGGCCATGATCTGACATTCCTCTTGTGTCAAATACAAAGTGCTTTTATTGTTGACAAAAGGATTACTAAAGCGAGTATTGAGTAATATTGATTATCTCCTTTACATTCCAGAGACTCCAAGTACACAGCATTCAACTACACAGACCTTGTATACAAACATGTACATGTAAAAACAGTTATCATCACGAGTCAAGAAGTTGTGTCTATCTTTCACATAAAGTTAGATTTTACACATGACTTTATAATTGATTTTTTGATATCAGAAAGTATGAAAATGTAATGATGAAGAAGATGGAAAATGTTTTATCTTTCATAAGATAAGTCAGAATTAAGCCGTATTTTTTCTTATTTTCTTTCTCTGACAATAACATGAAAATATTTTAACGCAAGTCAATACTGTGTAAATACTGTTTGAAAATTCAATTAATTAATTCATTGTGCATTCTGGAAATCTACACAGGAGTAATTTCAAACCATATGATACTGAAAAAAAATCATTTGAAAGGTCTAGGGTGAAATAGTGTTTAACCTATACGTGACAACAAAGTACTTCATTCTCTTTTGACTCTTATAGCTAGAATAGTTCCACACAGAATACTAACCCTATACCCTCAACCCGATTCTATTTTCTTGGGATTCTAAAGCTTTTGAATTCCATTTGAAGAGCTCTTCATCATGTGGACTAACAGTTCGGGTTACCAGGAATCAATGAAGATTAACCATTGTAATACAACAATTTGTACACATGCAGTCCTATACATTTACAGCTTATCCGCATCAATAGGTCTGTTTTCATCAGCTCAAGTTTGCCAAATAAGCCGCTATTTTCAGACTCAGGTATATTCCAAAGCTCGAAATTGCGTCTCCACCAGACCGATACGCTCATCACAAACTAGCTGATGAAGAAGACACAAATTAACTGGCTAATTTGCGATCGGGATAGTTAAAATAGCGGGTTATTTGGCAAACTCAGCTAATGAAAACAGGCCTAATGGGGTGTATGCAGGGCCCTGGATCTAATGCAAGCAATGGATCGTGATCTTTTAGACTCGTTCTCAAGAATTTGATCAATAACACGAGGATAATGGATGGACAATGGTTTGCTCTCCGCTTGATTGCTAATAACATGTCATCATGAAATACAAAAGACCTCCAGTACACTCTTTGACAACACTGCGATGTGATAGAGCTTGATCTTTTCACTCACCCTTAGATAGAAGAACTAAGAAAAGTACAGTGTAGATAATAATGTGCATGAATGTTTACTTCCTCTTTTCATTGTATCGGTATTCTGATTCAAAAGCAGGCAAAATACCAGCACTGATTATTTCACACAAACTACACTGTATGTAAATCATAAAACTCTCATGGTTTGTAAACAAGAGCCAATTTGTTCTGAAAAAACAGTATAACACCTATACCATACTAATCCATTGGAAGGAATTACTTCATAAAATCATGGTCATGTTATAAAACGTGACATCATCTCAGATAATGAGGATTGAAGGACAATGATTTCTGATCAACTGAAGTTGCTAATCTTTATAGAGAACATTATCCCCCCTCAGCATTGACTTAATTCAGGAAGATGTGAGAGGGCGAGAGGATTAACAAGGTTATCTTTACCATTATTTATCACTCTCAAGGGCAAGATATTCCAAAGGTTTTTAGCACCTATCACTTTAGATTTAAAAGTAGGATTTCACGAAGATTAAGCAAGGAAATAAGATCCAAACTGTGTTATGAATACATTGATGACCTTTGAATGGTGATCACAATAAAGGTGCTTCAAAATAAACTAATGTTGTCCTTGCTTAATTGAGCAATATCAGATCTTCCACTTAATATGTAGCCAATTCAGCCAGGATAGTGATAAAAATGCCCATAAAACAGTCATAAATGTACACGTCATTTGTATTCTACAAAAAAGGTCGGTTTTTAAAGGGGTCCTTTTGTATAAAGGCTATTGTGTGGTGTCCCAATGATACATGAAGCACAAATTGGTCTAGCTGGTGGTCGATCAACTCTCACTGTATACCCAGGTTCGCTCCTGAATCAAATATGTGTAGATGTTAATAAGGATACTATCCCCAGATACAAATTGTGATGTGCATGTATCTGTAAATCCAGTTACACATCACAGGCCCATGCATACGATATTGTTTTTCTTTTGAAAAAAAAAATATATTGACTTGTGCTTCTAAAACATTTGATATTGTAGAAATCAAGATATAATTAATATCATTAAATTTTATGATTTTTGCTCTGAACTAATTCTGCTTTATCAACATCATCATCAACATCATTATCATCATCATTATCAACATCATTATTTAAGCCCAGCCCCATTATCATCATCAACATCCCTATAATTATTATCATCATCACAATGTCCATGAACTTCATCGGGAGAAGAAATTCTGTGACGCAGGTACATTTTGTAGGTTAAGAGTCCCTTTAACTACTGATGGTGCTGAAGGTAATGATGCATAATTTTAGTTACTGTTTATGATTAACTGCATTAAAAAAGGTGACCATACAAGTAACTTTTGTATATATAAAGTACCCTTTGTAATCTCTGGAGTTCATTTCAAACAAACAAGTGCGGCATGTACTTTATTCTTAGGATAAGACCAGTGATGAAAAGGTTGGGGTGCTATGTTCAAGTTGTTATGAGAAAGGTATTTACTCACTCTCATCATACACTACAGAGCATTTGTCATTCAGTCCCATCCATTGACAATGGATGGCTGGCCTTGAATCCTGTTTGGGAATCTTGTTTGGGATCAAATTAAACACTCACAAAAAGTTCACGGATAAAGGCATTTGAACCGATTCAATGGAGCACTGCACGCTATGTTCATACAGGACATTCGTAGTTCAACATTTTTAAGCTCAAAGTTATAAACAATGATCCAGTATTGACAACGAGGGTTCACAGGGGGCCAAAACAAGTATTCTAAGTTTTAAAGTAGAAGATGACAATACATTTTGTTTTAAAGACCCAACCGCACTAGTTTGGCCAGGAGGGATTAGACCTCCCTGCATGGTCACTGACAGGTGGTTATCTCATCAAATAAGCTCTCAACTAACATACCGTAAATCTCCGTGTATAAGGCGCACCTGTGTATAAGGCGCACCCCTATTTTGGGGGCAAAAAAAAAAAAAAAAAAAAAAAAAAAAAAAAAAAAAAAAATCGTTTTTTGTTGTTTTGTTGTTGTTATTGTTTTGTTGCCGAAAACCCACCAAATAATAGTAACAATGTCGTTGTAGAAGAATGTGTGTAAGATCATTAATGTAAATTAAAAACAGGTCCAGACTCTTAAGGCTTCATGATACCAAGTGTCCCACACCAGCCTCATCACATCAGCTAGCAGAAGCACTGTGTTCTATGCCAAACATCAATAGTCATGCATGATATGAATAGAATCCTCTAAATTTCTGACAATAGAGTACCTAGGATAGAACCTTGTGGTACACCATTTGTTATAGAAAAAAAAATTGAGGAATTATTAAAAACTACATTTTGAGATCTATTAGAAAGATTACTTTCAAACCAAGATGACAGACAAATTTGAGTGTTGTTGTAGTTTCCGAGTGGTGAGTCAACACACTGATTACTGAGCTGGGAGACATTGCCAGGCATAGCGCCATAAATCGAAATCGGGAAGGGAAGAAAAAAAAAAAAAAAAAAAAAAAAAAAAAAAAAAAATCTTTTTTTTTCTGTATCTGTGTATAAGACGCACCCCCGATTTTCACATTTTTTCGGCGCCAAAAAAGTGCGCCTTATACACGGAGATTTACGGTAAGAAAAAGAGGATCATGGGGGACCAATGGTCACCGATTAGGCATTGTTTGCTATATAGAGGGCGCAAGTAGCTATAAGTAGTGCAGTGGGGCTTTAACTACAAGCTGAAGTAACCTCAAAGTAACCCATTGCCTATTGGAACTGAGTGCTCCCTGAATAAGCCTATGGGAACGAGAGAATTTAGTAGGCAATGGATTATTTGCGTCCACACTCAATTGAGGACCCCCCCCCCCCCCTCCACCCCCCCAATCGCTCTTAGCCATTGCGCTAACCATAAGATTGCTTTTATAACTGCAAGTTAACTTTTGTATCCATGAGTGCATCCATGCAGCCCTAATCTACAAGATCACTTCAAAGTTTATAAACGCGACCTAAATATAAATTAACGCACTGCCGTGTGAACTTACTGGTAAATGAAGAGTTATAGGAATCAGGGAAAACTTCACTCATCCAGAAATTATGAAATATTCTGCTCAGAGAACTTTAGACAGGGGAAGTCAAACTCACAAGCATGAAATGAGGTCTGGTAATTAATTGGAGATTCTGCTAAATGAGGGGGTAACAGACTAACTGACATTTGAGTGATAAATGTACCCTGAATGATTGACATCAAATATGGAGACATATTACAGCCTATTACAGGTGAATCTGTCATTTGTGTTTCTATTACACATCCTTGAAGTTGAAGCTAATGATCAACATTTTTGCCAAAATCAAAAAAGTGAGTGGCAAAATTAGTTACCGGTAATCAATTTGTTAAGCAGGGCTCCTTTTATTGAGAGAGGGTCCAGATTTAATTGTAACATGTAGAGTATGTATGCATGAGCCCTAGAAGTAAACAAATCTTTAAGTTTTGGGGGTCTGAATCTTGATTTTGGGTGCCCATATTTAGTGTTGAGCCCTGGATAACATTTCTATATTTTAGTTATGATGTTACCTTAAAATTACACTTTTGAGATGAAGTATTACTTAAATTGGATATAGGGCAATTTGTGTTATTTCAACAACAACAATTATGAAAATCTTTGCTGTTCTGGTAATACTTTTTACATATTACCCTACATGTATGACGTACTGTATTTGAAGCAATCTTGATGTACATGTACATTACAAAAAACCTGGGAAAGTAACATGGTAGTGAAGATTGGTAATGGGGTGGGGAAGGGGGGGGGGGGGGGGGAGGGGGTCAGTGAATATGAGGAAGTACATGTAGGATATTTATATGAACAACAGGAATGTCATTTCAGACATGAGGGGGCGGGAGGGAGTTGGCAGGACTAATCAAGGATCAGAAGAAACAATGACTAGTGAACATGAGTAGATTCAAACACACCCATCTAATTGAACATTACCTCAAAACTCTTCCCTAGAAATACACTATGCCAGCTAGAGATCAATCTGTGCCGGCTTGTTAAATCATTATCACATGGAGGATCAAGCAATTATACTAATGAAACGTCTATAATAAGATTGTACACATGTCAGCTGTACATGTACATCCCATGACTACAGTATGCTTACAATTACAAGTACCCGGTATGTGACATGTGTACATATAGCTTGTAAGAGATAGGATATTAATTAGTCTAATTACCTATACTAGGATTTTAAGCAGCCATACATTTTAACAAGCCTGTACTAGGCCTTTAATTATTTATTTATACACCCACATAGGTACATGTACAAATGTACATACAAATGTATATTGTGCATGTTTAACGATTCTGGTGTACACATGTACATGTAATTATCACACCTAAATGCACAATACTTGTACATCTCAATTGTTGTGAAGATACAATCAAACAGAAACCGAGCAAATATTACAACTAGAATCATAAACCGCAGCTTTCCTCCTATAATGCTAAATATTCAATCTCCTAACAAACAGAATACAGCCTTTCATAGGCAAGCAATGCATTCATGACCTTGTGCAAAGCGCAAAGCAAACAAGCATACCAAAGCAAGTTCACCCCAAAGGAGAATGTATTGAATATTGACTGTCACATCTCTGTACACATACCACAACATATTCTCAAAGGGACTGCGATCGGAGGGTTAAAGGGAAGTTTCGTTTGACATCATGCATTCTGGCAGGATCTGGCATCTAAAAATACACTTTTCTTCGACAAGAATGTGTCTGACTTTGTGGTTAAGGAGATTGTACCTAGCCCGTTGGTGAAATAAAAGAGATTTAGTGACCTATGCTCAATATGAATGAAAATATGTTTCACAATCGATAATATTTCTAAATTTTAACTGATTGCTGTATTACAATATCTTTTAAATGTACATCTATTTCTATAAACAAAAAATATTTCTTAGTCTCTTTTAATTGCTCGATAAACTTTGACAGAGATCTCAGTGGGATGGAATGACACATGTACATTGTACATGTAGGCGAATTTTGAGAAAACTTAATGAAGTTTTTATAAAACACAAACATTTATTTGCTACAATAACATAAACAGGTTCATGGCTATAAATAAATTAATAAAATCTTCATATTTTACTTTATTTCTACGATCAAACTATCACCAATATTTGTCCACCTCCTTCTTTTTCTTCTTCTTATAGATCTTTATCATGGTCAAGGCTCTTTGTAAGTATACTGCCAACCTCAAGCAAAGCACTACCAATTAACAAGATCAATATCAAGATAAACTTGTCACCCTTGCTACCCATGGTAGGCTGCTTGCTTCAAACTATGAACCGGTAGTGACAAGAATAGATTATCTGAAGATTAAAACAGAGATTTAAATACATAAAGGTCTGACTCACTAGATGAACTGACTTTTTCACGGAAGCCCAACGCCTTAGAAACTCGTAATGGATATTTATATCTGTGAAATTAATCTAGACCATTGCTTTAAAAAGCATTCATAAAGTAACTTGGATATACTTACATTGTACATGAAAAGAGAGTTCAATTTGTTGTCATTTCATAAAATTGATTACAGAATGCAGAAGACTCCATTTTTAGTAGCAACCATACCTATAGTATACAACTATACATGTGAGCTTACTATTTATCACACCTTACTTTCTAGATAGGTCAGCGTAGAATGGGATATTATTATATCTGATACCAAACCCCTTCCAATATTCCAATTTCCAGATTTTAAATGGAATTTTTGAATGATTTCATACATTCAGGTAGATTTGAAATTACTTTCTTCCTTGAAACTTTAAAAAAACTTCACATTTCATTGAATCATCTCCGGATCTCCTTGAAATCCCTGACTACAGGTATTGATGAAGGTCTACATGGATGGTTTGTTCAACAATATTTTTTATAAACTTTCTGGACTACAAATATCTCCTTTACCTAGATAACTTTTCCATATTATTATATGTCTAGCATCTCTTAGTGGTATACTGTAGGCTTATCATCACACAAACCCTAAAATGGTTGGTTATATATCTCATGAATCAGAGAGATCAAAGTAAACTTTGTCTACAAATTTCTCCTTTACCTTGACAACTATTCTGTATTATCATAATGTCTAGCATTTCTTTGTGGTACCGGTATATACTATAGGCTTATTCTCTCAAAGACCTACAAAGGTTGGATATATCTCATGAATCAGAGAGACCAGAGTAAACTTTGTCTACAAATATCTCCTTTACCTTGATGCAGTGTAACTATTCTGTATTATTATATGTCTAGCATCTCTTTGTGGTATACTGTAGGCTTAAATCCTCTCAAAAACCTACAATAATTGGATATATCTCTTATGAATCAGAGTGATCTCTAATCCTCTAGTAATCTGTCTGGTGCAAATCTTAATCCTTTGACCTCAAGGGTAAAGGAAAGCACTCAAGTTTTTGTTCATTAAATATGTATCTGTGTCAATGAAATGGGCTTGTTCACACTATCTACTCAGTCAAGGGTTGTTTATCATGTGTCAATGAAAGGGTCTGTTAACACTCTGCTATTGTTCATTACATATGTATCTGTGTCAATGAATGGACTTGTTCACATTAACATGGATCAGACAATGGTAGGATTGTTCTTGCTCTAATGTCGTTCATTACACATGTACATGTAGCCATGGCAACAGTGTAGGCTTGTTCATATTCTGAATTCATAACAAAAGTATCTGTGTCAATGGTAAGATAATTCACACCCTATTTTTACTCATTACACATGAATCTGGGTTGGTGGAAGGTTCTGTTCACACCCGATTTCTAATACTTCTCATGTATTTGTGTCAATGGAAGGGTTTCTTCACACTCTCCTTTTGTTCATTACAATTGTATCTGAGAATTAAGGCTTGATCACAAACTGTTCTTGTTAAAATGTTAGATGTCATCTATCTCCTCCCTTATTCATGGAGTAAAATGTCTTTATTCAGCTATAGGGGCTCACTGGTAAGAGCGCCCGCCTCATGAGTATTATTTATTATTTAACCCACTAGCAGACAATGTGAACACAACTGAATCCATACCCAACCTTTCATCATAACCCAGCTACCTGTTGTCTCTATGAGCGGTGATGAGACCAGGATGATGAGGACAGGTGAGAGGAAATCCTGGTCTGACTCCTTACCTGTTTGCTTTCATACTAAACCAGAAGCCAATTACAAAGCAACGTTTTACAAGGTCCGGTCATGATTGATCTTTAATTGATTCGGCACATGGCTACTGTAGGTCAAGTTTATACGCTGAATTTATATTTTTCATTGGGAATGCACTTTTTATTGCAAGCTTGTTTGTTTTGTTGTTTATTGGTCTATAGGAAAAGACCAGTATCACAGGCTGAAGAGGTCAGTTTACAACTAGAAAATGAAAGCTAACAATTGTTTTTTAGGCAATCTGGTACATTTGAGTCTAGAACCATGTTGAATATCAATTATAAATCAGGTCATAATTATAAATAGATAATCTTGTACTGAGATGTACATTACCATTTTTTTAAAGAGAGTGCAATGAACCTTACAGTACGTTAAACAAACTTTGTACCAACATTTTACTTGCTGAGCATACAAGCTTATCCTCACATCTTTTAGGTAAAAAAATTATGAAAAGACAAGATCCAAGAGTTTCATGTTGTTGCGCTATCCTTTAGTACCAATATTCACATACTCTAAACATTGCGTGCTCAAGACAACAGTTGTTTCCCATTTTTAGCACAAGAAACAATCACCCTTCTGCTTGTATTGGATTAGTCAGTAATATAAGAAATCATTCCTGTTCACTTAAATCCTTCAGGTTGTTACTTAAATTAAAGGAAAATTTATCGTCCTGTACCCAAAATTAAGCAGACACTTGGTAGCTTTAAGGAAACATTCATGTTTATTTAAAACATCCAAGCTGTAATACTTAGCCACTACTTAGAAAGGAAATAGACACTAAAGGAATCATTAAGTTCATTAAAATATCCCGGATGCTACCTAACTACACGTATTAATTAGAAAGGAAAAGGCTGTCAAGCAAGACATGATACGAAACTGATACGTTAAACGGATTTCAGGAACCATTTACTTTCACTTAAAGGGAAATCCATCCCTAAGAGCAAAGTACTTTAAAAGAAAGCAGAAAAATCAGAGAAGCAGGCTAGGGAAAGTTTGAAATAAATTAGAAAAAAAAAAAAAGTTATGAATTTTCAGAAGTAATCTTAAAACGTATGGGCACTTCAAATTGGCTGAATAAGTAATGTTACTATGACAGAGTGCTGTACAACTATCAAATTTGTTCCATCGCACCAACAACTAAAATATCAATTTTTATGAATCTATGAGTCTGACTAGGGAGTGTCTTTCCTTTTAAGAGAACCTTAAATAATATGCTATCCACAATATAATATATTGTGAGTAGTTCCCCAAGAAAGAAGGTGCTTATTAAAGAGAAAAACAGAAATTTGTAATTATTTTGTACACTACGAGAGTTATCTGCGACTACATCACAAAAGACTCACAATCCAGTAACCAAATTGCCAAGTTGAGTAGTTGTATAGCTGTTCTCATATTTCAAACACTCGTAACTTTCTTATCATTGATCTGATTTATTTCAAACTTTCGCCATTCTGTTTCTCATAGTTTTCTGCTTTCATAAAAAAAAACTAATTACAAATGTTAGATTGTCCTTTAAAAACAACCAGGAACTTGCTCCTTAACCCCTAGGAAACACGTCTCCACTTGAAGACACAAAACAAACACTAGGTCCCTTGAATGCTCTTCACGTATGATTGATAAAACCTAGTCGGCATACATATGAACATCACATATAAAACTTAACAACTGGTCGACAAAAGCACAGACTGAAATGATTAGTTCAAATGTTACCAAACCATTCACATACTTGGAGAAGGTCAGCATCGGTCTTTCTTTTTTTTATTTATGTGGACTGTCTGCACCTGCACCTCTAAAGCCATTTACAAAGTAAGCCTTCCTGTAGATGCTTTAACTTCTGCTTCTACAACAATTGCTCCAGGTTTTATTTCCTCAAAATGATAGGGCTGGGTTAGGATTGCAATTGGCTTTCAGGTTAATTTTAGGGTTATGGTTAGGGTAATGGTAAGGGTCTGGTATAGTGTTTGGGTCCAGGGTTGAAGTTAAGAATTTGGTAAATGTAGGAAATGAGCAATTGCAGTACCACTCTACCTGTAGTAACCCCCATTGTCGAGAACAGGAATACAGCTGTTTTACACACTCACTTGACATGATAGAAAGTAGAAAGGAGGTTCCCTATAAACATAATCTACACTGTAGTTGATCTTACCTTGAATGCCTCGAACACGGACTGTGAGCTGAGTTCGCAAGATAACAGAATTGCTTTTCCTGTTTAAAAAAATAAAGGCAAAATATATTCATATCAGAAATATAACAGGTACAATATTTGCCAAAATAAAAAAGATGGCTGTTTGCATGGATAATTCTTTTCAGATACCTTACCGTAAATGTAAAATAAAATATTTTTTGTGTTACAAATACATGTACACTATTGATCAAGAGCTTTTACCCGGCCTGGGGTTTTCAACAAGTTTTCATCATTCAGCAGTTTCAACCACATGAATTACCGAAGGCACACTGCTACTAATGAAAAGGAAACTCCCCACCCACCACGGTTCTAGACATAAAGAACATAATTTCTAATTCTTACAATCATGCTCAAATCAACTGCATATCATATATCTTTCTACAAAAGTTCAACATTATCCCCAGTCATTGCAGAGTTCACAGACAGGAAGCATTAGATTTCACTAGGGGGACTCCCTTCTCTCCAACATACTGGTGTGTTAAAGGTCATACCCGGTATAAAGTTTTGGTAAGCCACCGAAAAAAAATTGTCAAAATTTCTTTGATTTTATATTGTAGATGATAAATACATTTAGGAAGATACTAACAATACTATAAGCTGCTGTGAAGTTTTTTTCCTCCTCAAGTGAAATATTAGATAAATGAGAATTAGAAAATAATTTAGATACCATCCTGGGATTTAAATTCGGACCATTGGAGCCTGCACCACACACATGTTAAAGCTCGTAAACTGTACATACATGTATATCTTTAGAACATTGAGAACAACACAAGACTATATTTAACAAAATGCTTATTTCCTATTTCCTTTTTGCAACCAAAGCTGTACGTGAGCTTTAACCGTTAGAATTTAGAACATTGGATCAAAACCACAGTAATATTACAAACAGCTGGGTACAGGTTCATGTACATAGAAAGGTCAGAAGTCTGATCACATTCTTGTTTTTTCTCAAGTCCCAACTGAGTTCAAAGGTTTCTTCAAGACTCCAATGTTGTACGCACTTGACATCTACAGTATTGTCCCGTTTGACTGGAGTTTCCAAACATTCTAAGCACTTTGTCCATTACGAACAAATCTTTACTTCCATACCGCCATTTACATAAATTTCCGGGGGGAAAAAAGACCTGACCCATTGGTAATTACAATCTTTATTCATCAAGCTGTGCCACTATTAAAATCAATCTCTTAAATGAAGTTAAAACCATCCATTTTGAAACTGCAAGAAGAAGATGATAAATAAATACTTGTAGACAACACAATAGACAAATAATCAATATTTATGCAGCAGTCATCTGCTTGATGCGATATTGAGTTTATTTGACAATACCCCAGAAAGAATTAGTTTGACTTACTTGCGCTCGAAGCCCTCAAAGTCATCCCTCTGGTCGTCAATGGACTGCTCAAGATCCAAGTATGTTCCATTATGAGAGAGTTGAAGACCACAATCCTCTAACTGTAAGAATGCAACAACAAAAATAGGGAAATATTGAATAATTCAAATTCAATAAGAAAAGACGAACATATGAATGAATATTGGTAAATACATTTTGCCTCTGGAGTCTGGACCAAAAATTATCGATCAAAGTTGGTACAATAATTTAGCCATAGATTTAACCCACTCCATACTGGAATTAGGTGGTCCCTGTGTTAAGCCTATGGGAATTAGATAACTTGGTAGTCAGCGGATTAATAATATTTGATATTTTTATAGTGAACAAATCCACAACACAAGGTGCTCAAGATGCTCCAATACTACCCCCTGGCTCTACTAGGCTACCAATATCGGTGCTCAGAGGACTCAATGATTCCTTCCTACCAGTACCCATTTAACACCTACATAATATATATATATTCATATATTTATATATATAATAGATATAGGTGGAATGTGGCAAATGTAATTATACAGTTCTGTAAATTACTTTCTTGGTTCTCATAGTTGTGAATGCACTAGGGAATGTAATAAATAATAATAATAAAAATGGTGCTTATAAAGCGCTTACCACCGAAGTCTCTAATGTAAATGTTTTGTTGTTGTTTTATTTTTTAATTTGCAATCAATAGTTTTATGGCAGTTGCAATGTATCGTACATGTATTGTATAACATGACATGCAGCTTACAATTACATTTGCTTAATTCTTTGAGGAATTATTTTTAGTCATCATACATGTATCTCAAAATAGATGCTTAATTGTTTAAACCTTTGCCTGCCCAAAACCACAACCTTCAAACTATCATAACAAGTCCCAGTGCAAATATAGATCATGCCCCGATGCACTCTGATACTGGTATTGTGTTATAATCAGTATCCTCTCATTGCTCGACTCACAAATAATCTCATAAACCTCTTTCTTCTTAATCCCAAGGTACATGCAGGCCTACATGTTTATTGTACATTCACAAGAAGCAGAAATCTTCTTCTTTTTTTGTAAGACAGTTAGAGACACCCCAAACAAAAGCCCCTCAGTAAATCCTCAACAAATGTCTCACTTTTTGAGTGATACAAAATCACTTTGTTTACATGGCAGATCTTGTAAAGGGTAAAAAGAGAAATATCTAACCACAGAAACGTGTTTAAACCCCTTTTGTTAAGTTTGGAGGACGTTTTAACTTAAAATCATGGTTGGTTAAGTTTGTAAAAGGGTGACACATTAACACGTTCTCTTGAGTGAGCCGTCATTGTAGTAGTAGTAGTAGTGTCTGATTGATGTGTGGTCCACATACTACATGTACATGTATACATGTAGTACTGTACATGTTGTCTTTGAACAGTAATATCAATACTCATACATGTAGTTTATGCAGTACCCATTTATCATCCTTCTCTTACTTCTAATAGCAATCATATTTCTAGGGGGCCTTTTAATATTTGGAGAAAAAAAGAATTTCCTAAAGTAGAAAAAAGAGGGTACTGTACATGTACACATGTACTTGTACATATTTGCAAGGCTACAAGGCTATATTTTACAAGTGGGGGGGGGGGGGGGGACTACTGTAATTTGCCCAGAGCCCCTGTGTACATGGAAAGCTGCTATTTAGCCTTATTTGAATTACATTGTGTAAATATACCCAGATTTGTTTTCTTTTAAGAGATCTCAGTCCACAATTGGCTTTTTTTTGGTCAAACTATATAATAAAGTATTAATCCTGAAAGTATTCAATTTCCAAACAATATCTGGTACATTGTAGCTTTCAAAACAATATTTGGTAAGATACAATTACCAAACATCTACTGTTTTTAAATATCTGTCTTCATCTCTTTGGAAATTACGTACTTTTTAAAGATAATTCCTACACAGCAGCAAGACCTTTTATCAAGCTGTCCACTTTCTGTCCCACCCTGAGAACTTAAATTACGACATACTAGTATGACAAACATGTGCATGGACACTGTTACAGTGAGTGTATAAGGTTGTTTTATTAATGACTTCCCAGTTTTTCCTTTTAGAATGTACCCACGGACCTTCACTATTGGATGACACATTCACATTTACTGTTGAGTTCCTCAGTGTGGTTTTCAATTTAGAACAATTAAGAAAAGCCCTCGTCTCTTCTGACAATACAAGCTCTGTATTAAGGCTTCATAGAGTCAAGCAAACCTGTTTTCCCTGTAGTTTTTTTTAGTGCATCTCTGTATTTCTAAAAACACTGAGTAAACTAAATATATTTAAAAAGAAATGATCATTCATTAATGATATAATTATCCACATGTGCATGTAAAACAAATACCGGTATTTAAAAAATAAAATTATTTTCTTGTGATTTCCTTTTACTGGCTTCTCATGCCATCTCAAACCCCTTGAACTGATTTTTTTTTGTGTATACATACTGTATAAGTCACATATGAGCCCCTATAAAGTTGACTAGTAAATAATTGAATGACATGATATTGAAAAACAATATACATGTACATTGAGACTCTGTTACCGTTGAGCGTCAGAATAGAGCAAACATGTATGTACAGTAGGTCTGTAGTTACATGTATGTACTGTAGACTACGATAGACCAACGTTACTGGGTGTTTTTGACCCCATATAAAGGAAGTTTGAAAATCCAATGGATTACCAATGCGAGCAGCTGTATCCTCGCTTTGGTCTAAAACTTCCTGAATTCTTTTTTTCTTTTTCATTGTTCCTAAGTAAATACTCCAAGAATTTGAGAGATCTTAGACAATGATAGAAATGAAGATAAGACAGAAGAATGCTTCTATCAAGGACAATATTTGTCTGTAAGTTTCTTTATCTATGATAGCCATCAACATTAAATCTTGTTTTGTCTGTGATATCAGCAACATTCTATGAAAACATTTCAAGAAATCACCAACATAATAACAAACAAAAGAGTCAATAAAATTAATATTTTGTGATTAAGAATTTTAATATAGCACAATAAATGTTGGAAATGGCTTTGAAATTCAGTGTGGGCTATCAATATTAATTAGTTTCTCCATGTGCTTCCTGCCATTTAATATAATATAAATGAAGTTAACACATAACGTAAACAGGCACATACAGTAAGGGTACATGCACTTGTATACATGCATGTATTCATGAGCCTGATTTCATACAGACGGCATGTACAGCATACATTAATGTAACTATGCATACAGACCGAGTGTTGTTGCCAATAAAGTGCATTTATTTACTAAGTATCTTGTTCACTAATATCATGCTCTACATACAGATTAAAAAGAAATACATTAAAACTATATACCGCCCACCTCCATTCACTGTTTTATTGCATGCAATTAGTGAATTTTTCCCACATTTTTCACTTCTAAAATTAGCAATTATTCATGGTCACACTTCAGTAATGCTCCGTGACAAAGAAACTTCAAGTAACATCAGGGGCATTTACACTGGGGCAAGTTTTAAAAAAAAAAAAAAAAAAAAAAAATCTCTTAAATAAATTACTGAGTTTTGTCGCAAGTTGCAAAGCTACTACGGTACCCATAAATATGACAACCCCCTTTGCCCCCTCCCCCTTCAAAAAAAAAACAAACAAACAAACCCACCTCTGGATTGTGGGTTTTGAAACGCTGGCTGAAACTCCACAGATTTTGCAGCGTACATACATGTTCTCAAAACATTGGTGAATTATTCCGTTTTTTGCTCATGTGACTCTCCTCGCTTCTGTGTTATCGCATGCAGAGTAGTGACAGGAGGCGCATGCGCACAACTCACCCCAAAATCAGAATTAGCAAATACCGACAGTTTTTTCAAGGGGTTTTTCAGTAGTGTAAATGGTACATAATAGTTCAAAAATATGATCTCCCCCGCAATACCTTTGTTTATGCATGCTCCCTTTTTTCATCATTACTGCATCCACTCATTATGTTTTATGTTATATCATTTTACTTGTACCAAATAGTGAAAAACAAATTCCCTGATATGGACAATAAATCATATACTTATACTTATACTTTTCAAATCAGTCTTTAATACTGCAATGTAAATGTCCTATTGATTTAGACTCAAAATAAATCAAGTTTCCTAACAACATGGTGGGCGTGCAAATGCATGCAGTTACCGGTACATGGATACCAGTACTAGTAACGACCAGGGGTGTCACATTCACCTTAGCCAGCTAGCCAGCCTTATCAAGAAAGAAAGAAAGGACAAGGAAGTAACAGGATGCAAAGCACACAAAATTGCGCCAAATTGGACAAGAATAAATAGCCGTAACCAAATATTTTTACAATGACTAGCCAGTTGGGCTGGCCGGTCGGCCCTCTCAACAATCAAACAAAAGAAACCAAGGAATCAGACCAAATTCTACTTGCCATGGCTAAATTCATTAACTCAACATCATGAATACATGTGGTTTTAGATGGAGACTGGGAAATGCAGCCATATATACATGTGTACATGTACAAGAGCCATAATATTATGCAAACACATTGCATGTACATGTACAGTATGTAGTTTAATTAATAAATATTAATGCATCAGAAAGAAGAAAAAAAATATCCAGTTTCATATCCTTAAATTTAATTAAAATTGAAGTCAGTTTTCAAATCATCAACAAATCAACACCTGCAGATACTTTGTTTGTCATGATAAAATGACAAAAATATGAAGTCGTTCAACCAGTAAACTCATTATTTGAATAAAGTTGAATCCAGATGATAGAGAACTTGATACACAGAAGGTGGTAAGTTAATCCATTAAACTAACATGGCGTGAATGAATGTTTATATCACACATCAAGTCATTCATGCGGCATGCCCATCTAATGCATGTCCTGACAGTTCTGTCTTCAATCATAATGTGCAAAAAAAAAAATGTACCGGTAGATGAAGTATCGTGAGAATCCCAGCATATTTTTCAGATAAATGCAGTCTTTTCATAAGGAGAGACTTACATTGTACTGGATATGAACATGTACATACAGTACTCTCTATCTTATAACTTTAAACCATGTAAAAAGTATTATATTATTGAATATTGAATTGTACAGTGTATATAAGTGATTTCTTGTCAAAATCACTGTTCTATTGGAAATGAAAAATAAAACTGAAACTGAAACTGAAATGTATCCTACAGTGTAATCAAAACAAAAAACTTTTTTTTTTCCAGTACAAAATTTGGTAAAAATTGTGTTCTTTCATTTTGAGCAATTAAGTCCTACCATGGCTACATGTAGGCCTACAAATTAATTTAATTTTTCTATTTATATATTTTTTTTTTCAATCATATTGCTAGTCACTACAGTACACAATTGAAGTACTGTCTGTAATTACCAGTTTTGTATATTTTGCTTGTGGAAAATAAGTCAACTTAGAACTTCCTGTGATGGATCATGCCTTCAAACCATGGACCTACTACTTTGTAGTAGGTCCATGGTCAAACTAGTTGAATTAAATCAATTTATCAATCGATCTTCGGCAATTGACCTTAATTTGCATTTGATAATTTGATAGTCCTCTTTACATTGTTGACATTACAATAAATGATACAAGTTTTGATAATAAATTATCAATCTTAAAAATTATAAGTTGCAGGCCTACAGTGTACAGTGGCAACACATCAATATATACCAAGCTATCAATTTGTAAAATACAAGTGAATTTCTTGTTGACAACATGCATATTAAAGATTTGAATTATGAACTGCAAATCAAATTTGAATGGAATTTATTAATTTAAACAATATCCCCAACTTCCTCTGGAATTTAGTTTTTACGGACTTGGCTTGACTTTGTTTTCTTGAAGAGTTGACCTGCATGTATTTGACTGCACAGCAGGAGTTCCTAGCCACAGGCTCATATACCGGTACCAGCTCCATCGGATTTGGGGTGCAGGGGGATCTACCCCCCCCCCCTTCCACCCCCTCCTCAATCTCAGTATAATGAATGATTGGGCCTACAGCCTACAAACATGTACATGAGTATTATTAATCAGAAGGTTAAGATTTTTAAAAACTCATGATACCTCACATTAAACAGGTTCTAATTACTAAAGAATAGAATTCAATAGATACATGTACACACACATAAAACATGAATATCACAAAATTCTTAGGATCTTGGGCACATACCGGTATGTTTCTTTTTGTTTGTGTGTGTGTTTGATAGTGAATGTGGTTTTTTGTTTAGTACATGTACATGTGTTCAAGCGTGAACAGATTGCATTACTAGAAATGAGGGTTACATGGGTTACACTTGAGAGTCGTAAAATAGTGAAAGATTGAGATTCCAGTTTCAATCACATCTTTAAACGCGATTTATCTAGAACCTCAAACTAAAGAGCATAAAATAGTTCAGATCCCTTCCTGAATAAGTCCCCTTACTACCTCACATCTTTAGCGCTACTACACCCTCGCCTTGGGAGACATGTCAGCATGGTTTGTGTACAGAGTAGAGAATATAGCAGGTCTTTAAATAGAATTCATCTGATTCATTTTCAGCCATTGATATCCGATACAATGCACTCTAATTCCTGCGGATTAGTATTTTTACCCCCTTAGACTTTCAAGGGAAACGGATGACCATTTCTCTGAATGCACAGTGAGTTTAAAGTGAGTTTAAAGTAGGTTAAAGGTATTCCACCTCGGGTTCAAATATTTTTTTCTTTCATAGAACTGTCAAGTTCTCTCAGACTACACAACTGATTCAAAGTAAATACAGAATAGATCTACATATTTATGCATGCTATTCGCTACTATACAACTTAAAGTGTCAAAGGAAATTATTAGTTCACTTTAGACTAGAACCAGAAGGGTGTTATCGCATATAATTTTACATAGTGTCTTGCCCTTGAGGCTCTCAGTTGAAATGCATTTTATAATACTGCAAAAAATAAATATAGAAATGTAAAGTAAACCATGGACCAACAGCAAATGGTAAACCAATGTCAATGGTTGGCTTTCACAAATGATTACCCTCACAAATATGAGGGCAGTCATGTTACAGTATACACGTACGTGCCAGGTTTTGAGCTACATGTACACTGGAGCCTACATGTAATTTACATGTATGTTATCCGGTAATCGTAACGAGCAGATTTGAGGAGTGATCATACAATGTCAAAGGTATTTCTTTAATACATTGTGGCAATCCGGTATGCAACAATTTATAATTTCAAATCTGCTGGTATATTCTGCATACAACCACTCGTTTTTTCACATACGAAAATGATATAAACATGTACGAGTGAACATTATATGCATGATTTATTGAATAAAGAACAGATGTATAAGTTGTGTGTTTATTATAAGTTTTGGCAAATATTTTTTTAGTCAAAATATGGTGCGCTTAAAGACACCAGTATTAAGCGCCTAATAAATATTGTGTATTATTATTATTATTATTAATATTAGTGTCTGTGTTTCTTGAATTATCAATTTTATTATTTTAGAATGCAGTTGTGAGGTGACCTTTGACCCTTAGTTTTGTAATTTATAATCTGCAATTCTGCATGTACAGTAATCAGTAGTCGCAGCTCATGGATTTTGGAATGGGAATGGGGTTGCAAAAAGACAATCTATTAACTGTCAGTGCCAACTTAATTTTGTGTACAATTTTCATCTTTATTATATTTTTATACATGAATACGTCTTCTTCGTCTTCTTCTTCTAATTCTTTTTCTTCTGGTAGTCCTGTGTTCCAATGAAAATTATTACAGGCAAAATGCTGTGTACACTGTGCTTGTGCTAAACTGGTGCAGTTAATCAATTATATACATGATGAAGGCCATATTGTCATTACAGGGTGCAAGTACACCTGTCCATTGTATGTTGTACATATCTCAAGGCTGACAACCATTATGCTCAAATGATTTTGTTTTTATTTGATGGATTATTTTAGACAGATTCCATCAACATCAACACCACAATCCCAAATTTCCCTGGCAATATACACTACCACACCATTCACAATAAAAATGCATATTGCATATCAAAAATGTTTTCACATGTATTGTAAGGTATTTATCTGCAAGTATATCAAAAGTAAGATCTTTTGAATGATCTGCAAAGTAGTTTTGGTAGACGATCTGACCAAGGTGCTCTCAGGAAATAAGGTTGGATACTGTTGATATCCAAAACCAAAGGGAGGAAGAAGAAGAAGAAGAAGAAGAAGAAAAAGAAACAAAAAGATTACAATATCCTTAATGGACGTGATATTTTAAAATAATGTATTAAAAAACTGATCAGCTGTACACAGACTACGAATAGCTATTCAGTTACGGTCACATTAATCAACATTAATAACAAAATCAAAGTGAGATTCCACAAACATATATTACATAAACATTCTAAAGGTGATAGTCTGTAGAACTACAACTGTAGATAAGTATGACTTCTTGATTCAAAAGTAGTGGTATGTAGCCACCGAAACGACTAAGCAACTCAGCCACAACTTCAGGGGCCATGCACCCATCGGCAGGTGGTAGTAACACCACCCGATTACCCCTACTGTAATTTCGTAATCACAGCTCCCAGTACCGGTGAATGTACGAACGATATCTTACCTTATGTGGAGGTTGAAGGACCCTGTAAAGTGTCGGTAATTGATCCTCAAGAGATAGATATTCATTAAAATGAAAATGTGGGGCTCGAGTAGGTTCCGCAAAGATAGTAGTCGCAAAAGGATCCGTATCGTTCATATACTGTACTCTGCAAGTGTACGTCGCCATGTTGCCGATTCGTACACATGCAATGCAATGACACTTGTTGAATCAATACGAGACTCTTGGCGATTGATCCAGCGGTGAAACGGTTCGGGAGTTCGGTGGCTTCGCAATGCATGCCCTTCCAATGACAACAGACTGTGGGGGAGTGCTTTTGTAAACAATGACTAAACTTTCCGCTATTTTTAGGAATCTGAAGGCTTGCAGGTCATTAATAATAGGTCTGTCTAAATAGTTTGTTGTCAAATTAAAAGCACTATGTCTCTCAAAGCAGTCATTAATACTATAACATGTCTCTGGATTCAGGTAGTTAGGAATGAATAGTCGTTTTGTTATATAATGGGCCTTCATGAATAAATAGAGCAGAACGTTATCATTAATGAATCATCAAACCGCAAACTGGTTAACCCTAAATCAATCCATGAAAATAAATTTAATTTATACATAAACTCGACAGAGAAGGGCCTATTCATTTTTTTTAAATCTCAACTTCAACCATTTGCGAAGCCCTACCTGAGTGAAGTCTACTCTTTAAGAATTCATATCACCATTTACGTTCAAAACAGTGCAGGAATCCACTCTAAAAAGAGTCATTCCGAAACCGCTACTTTAGAGTGAATTTAACTCCAAAGCGAAGTCGGATCTCTGACATGACTCCTAAAAGAGTGAATCTCGAGACAACTGAGACTGCAAGAAGTGTGCACAAAAATCACATGGATTGATGAAATCTAAAAGAGTTGATGCTGATGAAATTGTCTGCTGCATGTATATATAGAAAGTTTCCAGTAACAATCTTTTTTTGCTCTGTCTGATATAATTGTTTACCTCATAAGTCATAAATAATGTCATGAATATCAACAAAACATATCCCACCGTTAATGTTGTCATAAATTCACACGTTCAGTCGCAACCACGTAGGCCTACTAACGCTAAAAATAACACCACAAGCATCTCAACAAGCCCTGGGGAAACCTGAAGTTCAACCTCGTTACAAACCGGGACCAATAAAATACCATGAACTTGACCCCTTCATGCCACCATGTTTATAGGACTGAACTAGACGAAACCATACAGGAAATACCATTACAATAAACTCTATAAAGTCATAACAAGTCATGTAAGGCCTGTCAGAAAAGAAGGGCTCATGGTACCCCCTGTACCCCCCCCCCCCCCCCCCCCCCATCAAATTGGCCCCGTGTACTTTCTTATACAGATGAGCGGAATTTTTAAGATTCATTTGCATTTGAATCCACTCAAAAATATAGTCATGATCGCGCCAGTTCCCCATTCCTAAACGAATGGATTCCTAATATCAATCATAAAAGAGTGATTTCCACTCTAGTACATTTAGAAATCACTCCATTCTACATCAGAGCAGTTGGATGCTTGGAGCACCTCGAAATCTGAAGTTTTTCTGAATCTGTTCACCTGTCGCTGTCATAGTGTAAACAGAGCACGAGCATTTAAAATTGCTTTGTTTTACGAGTTTATTTCAGGCCTACTTTCATCCTTCAATATTTGTTATTGTTTGTTAATCATAATTTGAAAACAGGAAACGCATTCATAATTAATTGACCTTATCTTAACTTTTTGCCCACGATATAGCCTTCATTTCTGTGAAAGACGTCATTATTACGTTCATAGAAATGGTATATAAAACAATCATTATAATTGTAGTTATGCTGCCCGAAATTTTCACCTTTGAAATTTGATTTCATGCTTGTAGAAACAATAAAAGGTTTTGTGCCTGAATACAAACATCATAACGAAAATAAATACAGTCATATTAACAAAATTTATGCTATACTCCTATACACATATAAATAGTGAAAAGTATCACACTCATCATCATCATAATATACACAGTAATCACACTTTGACCTATATAAAGTTAAATGGAACATATTTCAGGAAGTAATTTGTCATTCCCCTAAACAAACATTCATTTGAAGGACGTCGTGCCTTCCCGTTGAAAGATGAATATCCATTAAAATCGTATTTACTCCATCATGGAAACCCGCGTCATTCGAGCACCGTCGGGCTTAAAGTTCGTTGTACTATTAGTTTATTACCATGATTACACTCCAAATTAAATGACTATTGGGGGCTTGGGGCAACATTTGAAATCATTTCATTGCTTCCCTATTAGAATGGAAATGACGGGCGCTTTTTTTTCCTTGAACTACAAAACAGAATGGATCGAGTTAATCATGTTAATAGTTCCTACAGATTTTGAGCTATCAAGTTTTGTCAGCGATATCCAAAAGTTAGGCCGAAGGAAAATGATGAAAAATAATTTGCTATCGTTTTCATTCTTTTTCTTCAATATTGTGGAAGACCATCGTACTCGTAGGAAAAATTTCTATTAAAAAAGATGGTTCTTCAAATGCCCTGAGATCTTTGGACCACACTTACTTATCACGTATTTTGTGACTGGTCCGAATGTATGTGACTTTTATCAACGTGACTGGGCCAATTTCTTATAATTTGTACGATCCCCAAACCTCACAATATATTCAAATACCAATGTGCTACAAGTCATGATCAACCTTTCCCAATAGCACTTTCCACACAGTTTCTTTCATAATGCAATCGCACGACCAGGCCCCTGTTTCATAAAACTTGTTATCAATAATAAATGGTAAATTTCTATGACAAATTTGCTCTCAGCCAATCAAATGCCACAATTTCATTAGCTTATGACAGTCATTGTAACATGTTATTGGTGACAAGTTCTGTGAAACAGGATCCATGACTCAATTTTATCTTTGAGATCTGTAAAACAGGACATATTCTCACCCTTTCCATGCTATAACGGTGTAACATTATCTAAGAACATTATCCCAGACTCTGAGTTCATGCCCTTGAACTACTGACACCATAAATACAACGAGAAACATGATCTGGGTATTCGAACACCAAGCGAAAGTTATGAGGAAAGGCAGTAAAAGCAATAAACTACCGGAAAACATTATGTGGGATAAATTATAAACTGTGCGAAGAAACCAAAATGAAGTCGAAAGAAAAGCAAGACGTATATAGAATGAGGTGAATAATTACTGTTTGAATGCAAATACCTCATCAAAAATCACATTTTAGATGATGATAAACTAATGACAAAGAAGCGGTTTTATAAGATTATTTAATCAAACATGATCATTCTGATTTCGAGAGATTTTAAGACAGTTTTATTGTTTGTGTAGCACCCAGTGTATATAGGGAGAATTCTCATTTCTAAGATAAAATAACCTTGAACCATGATAACTTATAAAACATGATAAACAGAGCTGAAGAATGAGGATAAATAGTTTTATCTCGAATTTTAAAGGCATTCTTCTCTTGAACTATTGACATTCTTCAAGAATGTAATCTGGAACACCCAAACATACACCCACATGAAGAGACTAAAACTGTTAGCATTGTCTGCTTCGAGACTATATTTGTGCGGGGAAAACAATAGTTTTTGTGTTTGGAGGGCACATAGTTTACATGCATCATTATTTTTTTATCTCTCATGAATCTGACGAAATGAGAGGGAGAAATTAATATCACCCTGACAATCATAATTTAAAAGTAGTAATGATTATCAGCTTGATCACATCATTGATGTCCTCGTTCAATATCTCGTCACAATTTGAAATCATTTTCAACAACTTTCCGACGAGTTCATATGCTTTTTTTCCCCTTGCTTTATTTTTTTTCCGAATGAAGTAGTAATTACCGCAAGTAGTGGATTAAACTCAGATCCGATACATATTGTTAGTTTAGTTTATAAATGCTGTATCTGGTCACAGCTTCAAGAGCCATATAAACAGGGTCGTCGCTGGCCCGGTTTAATGTGGAACTTACACGATTTATTATTTCTTTAACCACGCCAAAAAGGCAATCGAATTTTCCGACAGAGTTTAACAAAAATTATTTTTATTTCTGTAAATGTGTCAATGTGATCTGCTATCCATTTACACAACAGTCGTATTGAAACGCTCAAAGATAAGGTCTCTCTCTCTTTTGTTATTTCATTCCTTATATTATTATTATTCCCTTTTACATTTGAGGCTCACGACATTTCTCACAGAAAGCACGAATGTATCAAATAACCATGCAAAGGGGTTTATTCTAGAACAGTTGGACACCAACTCCGCTGATACAGACGGATGAGTCTGGGAGCTGCCGCAAATAAAATTCTATGTTTCTATTGTGAAAAGAATTTGAGTGACGTCACAGTGCTAGTTGTGAGGTCATCAATATTCTCTGAGGTGACGAGCAGTTATCATAACTCTATGACGTCAGTAGGAGAGGATCAACAGCGCCCAGGGATAAAATGGGAATGCATAGGGGCGTCGTTAAAGAGAGGGTGTGCATGGGGTTGTCACCAGCCAATGTTATTAACCTATAGGGGGCGCACACGACTATCCGCTCGCAATGCATCGTAGACAGGCGGAACATCCCTGTACTTCCCTATGCTCAAATATTTTCCAGCTATGACCGTCACCTCTTCACTGAGAGTTTGGCCAAGTCGTTTTTTGAAAGAACGAAACATAGGGAATGTTGCGATGTTGGGCAAGGCACACAGCGAAAAAAATATGTTACCACGTTGTGTTCAACTGAACTGATCAGGCGGTGTATGTTCTCAATCTCTGGTCACCCCGTTTCTAACACAATTTTTTTTATTAAACCCTGAAGACCATTTTTTGTGATTGATGGGATATTTATGATTGACATGTCTGCAGTTTGGGGGCCAATACACTACCCCCAACCCCCCCCCCCCCTTCATTCATTATCACAGCAACGGAAGTACTCCTGTCAGAGAGGCTGGCAGAAGGTGACGGTGAGAGAGAGAGAGAGAGAGAGAGAGAGAGAGAGAGAGAGAGAGAGAGAGAGTGGGAGAGAGTATAAAGAGAAAAACTAAGACAACGATAGTAAACATAATTAAGAAACCAAATTATTAAACAGTATATGCATATAGATACAGTGTAGTTAAATATTTGATAAATAGGTACATAACCAGATTACCATAAAGTAATAGATATGCGAAAATTGAAAGGCAGAAAGATAAACAGAGGCATACACACCGCTATGAACAGATTAATGTATCAATGATGTTTGATGAAATAGTTGAAGGGAGTTTGCGAGAGGGCGACATTTCATATCTTGTCCAGTGCCTACCGCTTACCATAGATACTGCTCAAGCGTTTGATATCACTTCCCAGTAAATATTTGTTTATTTTCTTGCAAAAAACGCAACATGGTTTCTTGAATTAATTTTTTGAGCGTCAATTAACTAAAACGAATTTACCGCAAAAAAAGAGTTATAATTATGTGGACATTAGTATTTTACTGTGCTAATTATTATAGAGCGAATCCTATCGAAAATACATGTAAGAGCTTTTCCTTAGAATTCAATCATTTCAAATAAAATAATTATTTCATTGCATATTAATTACACTTGTCTTCACTCAATGATAACAAACAACGTATTGCTATATAGAATCACTCAAATATTTTAATATTTCAACGGTTAATCAAGTGATTGTAATAAACATGATTGAGCATGTATAAATGTATTACATATCTATTCGTAAAATTTACATAAATACATTTGATTAGCAATGACAAATAATTGAAAATCTAAAGCATGATGGGATATCTGAGATTCTGATCTTAATCATCATATTTGTTTAAGTTGTTGTTGTTGTTGTTGAATTTAATGGCGTTTTCCATCGTCGTTTTCCAATGTCTGAACTACAGCATTTTATTGACACGGTGTCGGGGGGGGGGGAAGCATTTTTTTATTATTAATTCCTCAGATATTCAAATGGAAATGGAAAACAGAAACAAGAATGAAAAATAAATCAGAAAACAATTATATTATCTGTCAAGTTGGAGCCAAAAGGGCATTAACTCTTTTACTTTAACACCTTTCTGGCTGTGAACAGGCGATATAAAATACCGACAAAACACAATAAAACGAAACAAGCGCCATAAGGGAATGTAACTGACTTCATAATGTCATTCCTTTAATCGAATGCAGTATCACTGGTGGTTTACCACACTAGGATGTGACGTATGATCTGTCAAATTAAGGGTATACGCCCCTACATCCCAACACCAATCCTTCTGGCAAATGATACAGAACATGAATCAAGGATCATCTCGAACTATATACGTGCAGTGTCCCTGAGTATAATAGGGTCACACATTTTTCAAAGTGGGTATAGTCTAGTTTTCGATGCAGCAGTATGGTATAATACAATTGGCTATATTTTACATGGCATTGATAACAGTTGGCGGGTGCAACTTGAAAGTAGTGACCTCTTGCTTTTAAAGTGCTTGAATAATCAGTACTTTTGTAAGAAATCACATCAGTATAAACCCATATTAAAAACAATGATCATTAAAAGTCTCGTATAAATAATGCTTACCATTCACCATTCCCTGTAAAGTTTGGACTATACCCTTTATGGTGAGGAGGCACATAGAGAGGGAGAGAGAGAGAAAGAGAGAGAGAGAGAGAGACATACAGACAGACGGACAGACAAAGAGATGAGGGGGTTACACTAGACACCAAACACTGGACAGTGACGATAACAGCAGGTGTAGCTTGTTATCTGTCACCGTCATTCACCCCTATCATTCACAATCATGATTTACTATTCCCCACGTGATTCTAAAAGCAAACTCTTCACCCCCATACATGACCGTGATGACTAGCTTCATGGTGAAGCTATTCGGTTCAGTTGATATACAAAGAGTCATTTTGTTTTTGGAACGACAGTTCCTGGGTTCGAATCCAGCTTGGCAAAGGACAAAAATTGACTGGCGTTTTATGTGTATAAATATTCCTCTCCTATTCCAAAATGCAGGCTAGGAAGGATGGCAAACACTCACTGATAAGACGTAAAATAGAAGTCCCATGTGTAGAACAGGCAAGTCATATACATGAAGAATTATACTTTGTTTTTAAAAGACACTGAGGGACATTGACCTTCACCAGAACAGCCTGATATAATATAGGTTAATGGTAAAGTTTTCATGTTTGAGCAAGATTGACTGGGTCGAGTGACGTTAGTTTTGGTAATGCTAATTAGATCATCCAGGTACCAGGAAATTGAATTAAAAATCAAATTATGTCTCACAAAGGTATTAGTAATGTTTCTAATGGATTTGATTAATTGACAACAACTGTACGTCTTGTGAGGCTGGTAGCTTTCCACTACAATTATCGCAATGATCAACTGTTCATCTACAGTAGATGTTGACACAGTCATCCATAAAATGACCGCAATTAGTCAACCCCATCTCATCTTTTAATCTATTCAAAACAAAACGAAAGCATACAAACAAACAACCCACTTCCCAAGCACACATTTATGATCTTCACAGACCAAGTAAATGCAACATTTACATGCTAATACTAGGTTGATATTCTAAAGGAAGGGCCTATGGATCAGTCGAACAAGGTAAAAGGTTCATTAAAATGAAAGCCCATAAAGCAACAACTCTTTCAAACAAGAACGATGTCAGAAGCCACCAACTTATTGGTCAGTAATTTCCCTCACAGCATGCAGTCCTAATGAGTCACTGAAAACAACGTAGACTTCGATACCACTCACGCAGTGGGAGGCAAGGTTTAGTATACACTATGATGCCCAGCACTATTTGCCTTAGATGTGGGTTGGCTGCCTTACCTTCATGGTGAGGTAAAGGTACAGTGGTGGATAGAAAACTGCCATGCAGTTACCAGTAGGCATCACTTAAATCGAAAACGCATGTACAATAAGTCAACGTTGTTGTTATCTTAGGTAGATGTAAAAACATTAAAAGGGTTGATTTCCTTAGAGGAGTTTACAAAGTTAGAAACATTAACTACAATAAGTAATCTTTCCCTTCAACAACACCAACACTGCACAGACAAATAATGTTGTGCAAGAAGCAACGTATTATTTGATTAAGTGACTTAATTATTGTGATACTAACAGTATTCCTCCATATATGAGGATCTAAATACAGAGTCGTCTATAAAAAATACATATTTAAGTCGAAATTTGGGAGAATCTATAGCTTGTTACTATTTTGGAATTAAGTATAGATAAATGTGCTCAGACTGTGATTGATAGTAATGTAATTGTTAGTTGATCTAATGTGGGTAGAGTAATCAATTGACCGACAGTAAACTGTTAGAAAGGCAAAGTATCTTTATATATATATTTTTTAATCCAGATTCTATTTCTTATTGCGAATTTTGAGACACATTATTGAACGTATACACCCTCTCTCTCTCTCTCTCTCTCTCTACCTCTCTCTCTTTCCCTCTCTCTCTCTCTCGCTCTCTCTCTCTTTCCCTCTCTCTCTCTCTCTCTCTCTCTCTCTCTCTCTCTCTCTCTCTCTCTCACACTCACTGATAAAACAACAACAACAACAACTACAAGATTATAAACTACTGAAAGCACAATATAGCTACTACATACATTTTTGTTGATGTACCAGTGTTTGTTTGCAATCGCTCCCTGGTGTTTTCTCTTTATGCCCCCTCTCATTTTAATACTATGCGTCGGAACTCATTACGACATTGCATGTATAGACAAGTAAATAGAATGAAGAGGTAGGATCGCAGAAGAAATAGGAGAGGAAGGGTGGTAATGGAGATAG